>CABHPH010066291.1:0-13259 GCA_902168325.1 Peromyscus nudipes | reverse complement strand
TGTGCTGCCTCTTGTCTTAAAATCTTCTCCAAATTACTGCAATACTTGACTTAGATTTCTAATAAATAAGATGAAATTATATTACATTTCCAAATAGATATTGATGTTTGTGTTCTTTACATCATTATTCTAACACAAGTACAGAACACACTACTGGCTGAATGAGTATGTGTTGACAGCACGTTTCTAGCTCCCTTTCCTCTACTTAACCTGCCCATAACACTAAGGTAATATAAAAAATAAACCTTATTAAATTATACAGGGAATTTCAGATTCCAAACTTTCTCCAGCTTATCCCTCCTTCTGAAACTTGCAGACTGGCTCAGCAAAATCTAAGTACCAATGATGCCTTCAGTTTGAGGGGAGTCCTTATCACACTCTCTTGTTTTTGTACTTTGTCAGGATCTTACCTTGTGTTCGGGAACCTTGGCTGATGCCTTCCTCATATTTGATAAGCAATGATTGCCTGACAGCTGCATTCCTGCCAACTTCATCTGTATATTTGTAGGGATTTCCTTTCTTGATTTTTCCTTTTCTTTTTCTTTCTTTCTTCTTCTTTTTTTTTTTAACCTAGCCAAGCACCGGAAGTTTTAGCTATAGACTCATTTTTCCAAATTGCTGACCCTGGAAACTGTCTGCTTCTTTAAATTATTAATCTGCAATACAGGGAGCTACTGTCCCATTTTACAGATAAGGAACTCGAAGTCTTGAGATCATTAGGAGAATGGACTAAAGGTCCCCGTGCTGGGCATGCTGCTGAGGTGAAAATCTGTCTTGGGTGTTTAAATTCTGAAGAATAGTTTTAACTACTGTATGGTGGGAATCCGCAGTGCTTTTGTTTTACCCATAATTCTGATTGTTTATTAATTATATATAAATGATATGAGGTAAAGAGAAAAGTAAAGGGAAGAACACATCAGCAGAACAAAAACAAAGCTTGCCTTGAGGTTGAGCTTCTGTTGTAGTCAAATTACAAGTAGATGTTTCTTTCATGAATAAATGTCTCTGACATCCTCAAATGAGAGTTACCTGGAATATAATTTGACTCAAATAATTTGGATCAGTGAGATTTCACTGCAGATTATTTGGTAGTTTAAAGAATTTTTTGGCCAGTCAGTTGTCCATACATCGAAACGGAAGAAACCAAGGCCCTGGTGTGACTGCTGCCAGGGGAGGTAATTCAGGTGCAAAAACAGAGAGCAAAGGGGGGTAAGGCGAGGTTGGACATTTCCCAGGGCTACTATGTAGACTTAGTCTGATCCACTTGCTTTCACTTGTTTGTGCCTCAGTTTTGTCTGATGTTTTTTGTGGGGGTCTGGTGTTCACCTAATTGCTTTCTGAAGGCTGTAAACTTCTAGTCTCCCACCTTGAACAATTCTTTCCACCCTCAGCCTCACCTTCCCTCTAGCTTCTAGATGCCTGGCTTTCCTGTGTGCAAACGAGAGCTGGTGGTTAGGGCGTGAACAGGTGTACGTCTGCTTCAGAGCTGTTTCAGGGCTCTATCCACTGTCCAGCTGTGCTTTCAGCTGCTGTCTTCTCTTAAAGGACTTTACTTCATGTGGAACCAGTGGTAAAATACCCCACCGGAGACATTTTATATTCATCTAAGTACTCTCTCTAACTAAGGAGACATTTTATATTCGTTTAAAGATTATTTGAAAAATAATTCTATGTTGAAACCAATCTCATCTCTGGACATATATCTGCAAAATGGTGGCGCACGCCTTTAATCCCAGCACTTAGGAGGCAGAGGCAGGCAGATCTTTGTGAGTTTGAGGTCAGTCTGGTCTACAGAGCGAGATCCAGGAAAGGCAAAAAGCTACACAGAGAAACCCTGTCTCGAAAAACCAATAATAATAATAATAATAATAATAATAATAATAATAATAATAATAATAGTAAATTATCAATTTTGTGTGACTATCAGTAAAAGATAAGTGTCTATATCTGTTTATTTTAAGGGGACCAAATGGCAATTAACATCAAGAAGTTTAACTCTTTGTGTCAGCAACAACATTCACTGTCTAAACAGTCAACTCAACTGTGTCTTCTTTGAAATATGTATGGACTGATTGGAAAACTACTGGATTTTTTGTCAGCAATGATTTCTAATGGAAAATATTCTGTAGCTAGCATGTTTAATTCCATTTCCTATACTACATGCAATGATTTGAGGGAAATCAGCAAAAAGTTATTCACAAGCTCATATATGTGAATATGTTCAT
This sequence comes from Peromyscus nudipes, assembly GCA_902168325.1. Lineage (NCBI taxonomy): Eukaryota > Metazoa > Chordata > Mammalia > Rodentia > Cricetidae > Peromyscus > Peromyscus nudipes. The sequence goes on along the minus strand of CABHPH010066291.1, from coordinate 11,034 downwards.
AGGTTGCTCTTAAGTGGCCTCTAAAAGATGTACACATACTAAGAGCAGAGACATGCTTTCATAAGACGGTGGTTAAATGTCATTACTTTCAGTTTTACAAATCAATTTTAGTACCTTAATCAAAAAATATGGAATTATTTTTCTGACAGAAACTTTATTTTTTTTTGCAATGTATTCACATTGCATAACTAGATTTCTGGCCACATAATTTAATACATGTCTAAGTGGTGGAAGCAGTTTGAGAGCAGCTGCCTCGCAAACAGTCTTATACTTATCCAGACTTAAATTACCTATTGACTTGAGTAAGTAATTATAATTCTGTCCTAACACAGTGTAACATATGGTGTTTATATTCTTCTCAAGAGCTCCTTGAAGGGAAAAATTATACTAAGGCATCACTATAAATAATACTTTAAGGACCCAGGGAAAAATCAACAATTAGTGGTAGTTAATAGAATGTTAAGTAGTTCTTGGAGAACTTGATTTTTTTTATTGAATTATTGATGTGCTAATTGAGTTTTCAGTCATTTGTTTGTTGGTGGCATCTGGGAATCATGCTCATTTTGGGTAATATGGTTTTGAGACATTTTGTTAACATGTAGGTTTTGTTTTGAGCTATGTGGCCCTCTTTCTGTAAAGCAAAGCATTATCTCACATCTATCTATATTTTAGGTGTCACATTAAATCATTAAATTTTTCTTTGTTATATTTTCATTATTTAAAATATTTTTAAATTTAAATATGTTTTAATCATATTCTTTCCTCCCCTCAAGTCTTTCCAGATTCTCTCCCCCTTCTGTGTACCTAACTTTTAAGGTTTTTCTCAAAAAATAGAAATACAACAAAACTAAGAAAACAAATTAAAGTACTCCCCCCACCAAAAAAAATCCCTGTAACAAAATAAAAGAAGACAAAATTCCGTGGAGTCCATTATATGTTGGTCAACTACTCCTGAACATGAGGCCTGTCCTGGAGTTGATGATACACCAGTGTCACTGCATTGGAGAAACTGATTTCCCTCTCCCAGCCCATATAATATAAATGACAGTTCTGTCATTAGCCTTTACCCTCATAGCTGACTTTCTTCCATTCATTAATTTATTTATTTTTAAAATATAACAAAATAAAATACAATATGATAAAATGAAAACTATCACATTGAAGTTGAACAAGCCAAAACCACAGAAGGAAAAGAGCCGAAGAGAAAGCACAATAATCAGAGAAACACTCAGGAATTTCATAAAAATACTAAACTGGAAGCTATAAGTGCCAAGGACCTGATGTAGAGCCATCCAGGCCCTGTGCATGCTTCTTCAGTCTCTATGAGTTTATATATATGTGCATTTAAAATTTAAATTCAGTTGAGTTTTAGAAACAGTTTTATCATAGGGAACTTAAGAGAGAGAAGACATGCTGGGCAGTGGTGGCACACACCTTTAATCCTAGCACTCGGAGGCAGAGGCAAGCAGATCTTTGAGAGTTCGAGGCCAGCCAGCCTGGTCTACAGAGCAAGATCTAGGAAAGGCGTAAAGTTACACAGGGAAACCCTGTCTCGAAAGACAGAGAGAGAGAGAGAGAGAGAGAGAGAGAGAGAGAGAGAGAAACAGAAGACAGAACTCTCTCAAGGAGATGCCTCTTTGGAGCAGAACACCATTGTGCCTCAGTGCCTGCTAGTTAATGAGGCTCTGGTGAATGGAGAAAGGAAACAGGGATTAGATGATCAGTCCATTTAGGTCCTGGAGGTGAGGCACATCCTTTGTATGTCTTCCAGGACAAGAAATGAGGTAAAATGAAACCAACTCTCCTTCCTAGAATCTCCAGCCTCAGTCTGTGGGGAAACCAAATACACTTTTTTCTTAGGCATTTCTGGCATATCTGGCCTCTGGTAAGGCTCATTTTTAGCCAACAAAGAAGCTGTTCTCTTTTCCTTGGGGTCTTTTTTCCCTCTTTCCACTGTCTTCTTTTTTATTATTATTATTTTTATTTATTTTGCATACCAACCACAGTTTCCCCTCCCTCCTCTCCTCCCATCCCCTCCCCCACCTCCCTTTTACCTCCCTCCTCCATCCACTCCTCCTCCCTATCCATTCAGAAAGGATAAGGTCTCCCATGGGAGTCAACAAGGCATGGCATATCAAGAGGAGGCAGGACCAAGCTCCTCCCCCATGTATTAAGGTTGAGGGAAGCATCCCACCATAGGGAATAGGTTCCAAAAAGCCATTTTAAGTCAGGGATAGGTCCTGGTCCTACTGCTAGGGGCCCCACAAACAGAACACACTATACAACTCATTCACATGCAGAGCATCTAGCTGAGTCTCTCTGGCATCCTTTTAGCCTGAAACCCCTAGCCAGCTATGCCTCTCGCTCTCATCATTGCCCCTCTGAAAATGTAACCCTAGAATGTTAGGGGAATGGGGCAGTAACTGATCTGGCTTCATGAATTAGCCAGAGAAGACTGAGGGTGTCACATGGTAGTTGACTAAGTGAAAATGGCCAGAAGATAAAAAATAGAAGAATTATATTTTGCCTCAAAAAAAGTGACATAGTTTCAGTTTGCTGTACCCCACAAGCCACCATAGTGAGGTCATTTAACACTCATTCCCCAAAAATCTTTTCCCTTTTGTATTCTATTTTCTACTCAAATGCCTTTAGTCTTTTTCTGATTTGAACATCTTATTGACATTTCAGTACTTTGTTTTATTTAGACATTCCATTCACCTGTAAACATCAGACAAGAAAAACTGTAGCAACAGAAAATAACAGTAATTTAATCCCTTGATTGCATCTTACACATAAAATCATTCTGAAACTAGATGGTCTAGAGGACTGGGCTGCTCCGGAAGTCGTCTATTGGCCTGACATCTATTGTGTTGTGTTCTCATATCCAGCATCTCTGTCAGTTGCCGCTGAAAGTCCCCTGTAGATAGCTACTAGATTTGCTACCATCATGTTAGTGTTCCAGGCAATAAGGAACACACAAAAAAGGGAAATGCCTTTGCTAACTGAGTCAGCTTCCTACAAGGAATAGCTCTGCAGCCACTTATAGTCCTGTTGTGCCTTGCTACTCCCACCTCAGAGTCTGCAAAAAGATGTAACATACTGATTCCATACATTGCTGTTCTAACCAACAGCAGGTTTGTAACTGAGCCACTGCAGAGGGTAAGTGCCAGAGAAATAACAGTGAGTGCCAAGAAGACCTTAGTGCCTTACAGAAGGTTCTCAGCTGCTGTTCTAGTTTATTGTTGTGTACTTATTTATGCACATTTTACTCACACTACTGCCACCACAATGTTGTCCACTCTGTATCTACTTTCCAATCTTGTACTATCTGTCACCAAATAGTAAATTCTTATGTTTGGATTCAAACGATGGAAATCTATTAGCTTGATTTCATTAACACTTCATGCTGGCAGATGCTCAGAGCCAGGGAATCTGGTGGCACTTCTGAAGATGATCTAAAAATAAGAAAAATGCACACAGTCTGTTTTGTACTATTCTCAAAAGTAAGTGGCCAAATGGTACAGTTAAATTTGAAAGAAAACTCCATTGAGATACCAACAGATATGGGAAGATGACGATTAGACATAGCAACATGGCTAACTGTAGTTTTTGTGTAATAAAACTATCAAAAAGTTGAACCACCTAAAGGATGCTATATATGAAAGGTCCATTGATTCCCCTAATGCAATTAAACAGAGGGAGAAAGAGGCAATGATTGTTACTACTTTGGCTAAATTATATGCAATAAGGAGTTAATGTTTCTATAATATGCTTCCTGCTTTACCCGGTGTTTTCATCTTACCTAAAAGCCAAGATTTTATAACACATAATAAAATATTTAATGTGTTATGGATTGCTTTCTTTCCAAATAGTAAATAGCATTGCTGTGGTCTGTTACAACTTTGTAATGATTCAAAATATGACTTTTGTCTCATATTAAATTATTATATATAAAAATATAAGCAACTTTCCATCATTTTATGGTCTATTTTTCAATAATGATATGCATTAAAATAATTTAAAGTTTGAAACTGAAGTTAGTGTGAATGAAAATTCTTGGAGCAAGGCTGTGTCTGTAAAGATTGGTCAATTTATTAACATGTCAGTGGCTGTGGAGGGTTGAGAATGCTGCACGTTCAGAGACTAGCTACAATTTATCTGTCTTCAGTGTCTTTTATAGTCATGTACATGCCTACTTCTGAGTAGGACCTAACATCCTGTGATTAAAACATAGGAATGTTTGAAATGTATAAACTAACAAGACCCTAGTTTTAGCCAACCAAAGGCTAGCGCATCAGAGAGCATCTGAGCCTACAGCTGAGGTTTCTTTCTGTACCACATACTCTTTCCACTCATGTATTTGAAAAGTGGCTTGATTTGTGACTTCCTTTCTTCTCCTACTATTACAAACTTCATGAAATTGCTTCCATATTGGAACAGGAAATTGAGGTAATCTAAACCTGGGTTCCCAGGCCATTGTCACACATATTTGGCTCCAGAGTAAAATATTTCTTGTCTCCTTTGAGATGAGAGTTGTGTTTTTGTGTTGACATTAGCTACCAGAGAGTCTTACTTTGTGGCCTTGAGTTTCCATCCTTTATAGACTTTTTAAATGACATGTGATATGCTTGATTATTACTAAGAGTTATAGGAATATTGGGGTAATTTGATAGCTTCAAAGTCTTACTCAGGGATCCCAGGGTTCTGGAAATTACACAGCTTCCAACGTCACCCCAAGCTAGTGCCTTTGGGGTACTTACCTCACAAATTTGAAGAATGAATTTTGTGGAGGACAGGAAGTGTTTTACAAACACATTTATTATAGGCAGAGAGGAGGCATACACAAAGATAGAGAGTTATAGACCCTCAGTTCCCATGTGGCAGGAGCAGTTCCCCAAAGTGGGATACCATTGGCTGCTCCTCTGTGAGATTTTGACAGGACTTACGACAGTAACTGGGGTGAGGTATAGAAGCAGGTAGGATGGTCCAATTGGCCCAACCAGGTGTCCAGGTGCCTGCTCTCAGTTTTAACCAATAGTCAGTAGTAGCTTTTAGACTAAGGGGCTCAACTAGGAGATAACAAAGATAAAGGATGCAGAACTCTTTTGCATTCCTGGTCCCCAATAAGAACATTCTCAGATCTGCTGCCTCGGAGTCCTCCGCTACTTATCCAGTTCCTATCTCCTGGTCTCCTCTATAGCTTTACATCGTGCTTCAAACAATCTTAAATTTAAATGGTGAAATACTTATGGAAAACAAACTTATCTTACAGTTTTACGTTAAGACTGGGAAAGCCATGAAAACCATGTTCCTAGTACCTGAAATGTCATATTGTGACCCACAAGTAGTGCTTGTACACATCTCTCTCTTTCTCCCAGTAGGAGAACTGAATTATATTTATGAAATAGAAATGAGAAATGAAAAATGTTACAGAGATTTCTATTTTTCACATGCTACTTAGTAGTTGCTTCTTGTGGTAGTTAGTTAAAAAAGAAGGCTTCTTTTTTTTTGTGACTGTGTGTGGGTATGTGCACAGGCAAGTGTCTGTGGAACCCAGAAAAGAACACTGGATCTCTTGGACCGGGAGGTGCAAGTAGTTGTGAGGTACCCAGCATGGGTGTTAGAAACCAAACTCTGGTCCTCTGCAAGAGCTGTATTCCCTCTTAACCAATCAGCCATCTCTCCAATCGTGTGATGATCAGTTTTAATTGTCAAATTGACACAATCTAGAATAAGCGGAAAGAGGGGCCTGTGAGAATATCTGAGAAGGATTATGTCAATTGTGTTAACTTAAAGTGGAAAAGATCCACCCAGTGTGGGATCCTGGATTGCTTAAGAGTGAAGAAGCAGGTTAAGCAAAAGCAGCTATTTACTTACTTGTGCCTATGTACTTCTTGCCCGTGGATGCAATGAAACTAGCTGTCTTGAGCTCCTGCTTCTGCAGCCCCTTTGCAGTGATGGACTGTGACTCCAACCAAGCCTTTCTTTTGTCCAGGCTTTTTACCACAGCAACAGGAAGCAAAACCAAAGCATTTGCAAATTATTTTTCCAGTTTGAAAACATATTTTATTTTAGCATCTTAGAAATATTAACCACATGTCTTTAAGCAGAAAACCCCTCTATCTTCTTATAGTATTTTTCTTATAGTATCTTTAGTGAAAAAAAAAAAAACAATGTTTCTGGTGTAGAAATGATACTGAGTCGTTATGAAAAAAATGAAGGCTGTATTTTTAAAACATTCTGTAAAGAAATAAATACAAGTTATTTTGCTTACAAGGTTTATAAAGATCATTTTAAAATATGGCCTGTGTGTTGAGCATGCTCGCACCCATACCTTTTTCTTCTTTCTGTTCATTCCTCCATTTCTTGTTCACTTCCTTAGCAGCCCAGTCTCCTACCTTCATGTAAATGTGTGTATCTCTCTGAGACAGACTTGTTTCACTTGACATGATCTCCAGTTGTGTCGGTTTCCAGTAAACAACATAAATTGGTTCTTCTTTGTTGAATGCAAGTGCACATCCATTGTGTACGTATGGCACATTGTATTTATCTTTTCATTTGTTGACAGACGTCTCAGCTGATTCCCTAACTTGACAATTGTGAATGGCATTGCAGTAAGTAGATGCACAGCTAACTCTGCTGTGTGTTGACCAAGATTCCGTCAAGGATATGGCATGAAGCGGCACAGCTAGATCTGATGGTAGTGCTGCTTTGACTTACGGGAGGTCAGGAAAGTCCACAATTACTGCACTGGTTTACAGCTCTCTCCCAGGAATGTGTAGGAGTTCTTCTTTCCTCAAACTTTCACCAGTATTTATGCTGCTCACTTTCTTGATGATAGCTGTTCTCATTGGGGTGAGATGGATCTCAGTATGGTTTTGATGTGTCTCTGTGAGGGCACAGGATCCTGAATATTTTTACATGTTTTTTGATCATGTCTTATTTCATTTTTTGAGAACTATGTGTTTATTAGTCCATTAAAGTTTGTGTTTCCGAATTGATTTCTAGGTTGTAGGAAAAGTAAAATGGTTACCACTTAGCATGTAATTACCCAAAGATATTGATAAATGAGAAGTAATCATTTATCCAACACAATGATTTCCATAGATATAACTTAAAAGATTTAGAACTTACTGTGCCCCTCCTACTTAAATTTATTATTTATAAAACAAAACATTTAATTTTAATATGATATTAAACTAATTGACTTTAAGTGCGTTTTCCGGCATGGACTCAATTGCCCTCATATGTTTAAGTTGTCAAATATGTGTTTAGTCCTTCCACGAAAAGGGTATCATGTGAGGTTGTGTATAACTGTGAACATGAGGAAAATATTGATCTAAGAAAATAAAATGTGTGTCAAACTGGAATATTGTGGTGAGAATGATTCAGTAGTGTGCCAGCCGAAGCTCACATGTTTCATGTGATGGTTAAGGAAAGTGAATGCAGCAAGAATGAACCTAATATTGCAGGGTATTCTATCTTTATTTCCCATATTTGGTCATTATTTTTCTTTTATTATTATATTAATAATTTTCCTATAATACATTTTAATCATATTCTTTCATCTGCCCCAGCTCTTTCCAGCTCCTCCCCCACTCCCTACCCACTCAACTTCATGTTTTCAATTTCTCAAAAAATAACAAAAACAATAAGACAAAAATATCAAACCAAATTAAGCCAAAACAAAAGCACAAAAATCAAGTCAAACAAACAAATATGAAGTTCATTTTGTTCTGTCCAACAACTTGTGAGCATGGGACCTGCTCTGGAATGTAGTTGATACACCCAGGGTCACTCCATTGGAGAAAATTGATTTTCCCTCTCCAGCAGGTATCAGTTGCAAATAGCTTCTTAGTTATGAGTGGGGCTTTGTGTTCACATGTCCTTTGATTAGGATCCTATAACTTTTTATAAACCATTTTTTTCTTAAATACTTATATGTATTTTCTTCCCTTCAGAATACTTCTTACTTCCTCCTAACACCTGTGTCGTCAAAGGTTTGGCGTGATTAATTACAAACCTCTATTAACAAACATTCTGAGCAACATTTTCAGATGCCAATTGGCGCACACCTTTAATCCCAGCACTCGGGAGGCAGAGGCAGGCGGATCTCTGTGAGTTCGAGGCCAGCCTGGGCTACCAAGTGAGTTCCAGGAAAGGTGCAAAGCTACACAGAGAAACCCTGTCTCGAAAAACCAAAAAAAAAAAAAAAATTCCTTTCAACTAATGGTCACTATCTTTCTTTTGGGTGCATCCTCTGTTCTCTTAATTTTATGGTACCAAAGAGAATACCTTGAATTGTCACTTTCATCCTGGTTCCCCAGAACCCATTTTAAATGCATCTGCTGTTTGATTTATCTCTGAATGAGACATGATTATTTTATTTTCTGTGGTAGTTTGGCAGTGATGTACCTTCACTGAATCTCAGTGAATGGAGAGGAAACCTAGAAAACTATGTCCATTTTTTAAGGAGTTGGTCATGGATGAAAATGACTAACAACAACAAAAAAAGTAACTAAGCAAATTAGCAACAACCCAAAAACCACAATATACCTCAGTAAAATGACCTTATCATTAAAAGATTTAAAGAGGAATTAATACTGCATATGTGGACACAAACTGCTGAAATGAAGCCTTGCCTACAGAGAGTGATTAGAATTTCAGTACTGTGGAGAGACCGGAATGTTGTAAGTCCAGAGGCTAATTACCTTGTCTTAGGCTAGTTTTAGCACTCCAGAACAGCTATTCCTAGCCCCCACCCTGTATCAAAACTAGCATAAAAACCAATAGATAAAAACCTTTTAGAATCTATTGATTTATCAGATCACTAGCTTCTGCCAACTTAAGAGCTAAGAATGTCATCAGATAGCATCTTAAACTTATAGAATAGCTCCCCACATCTTGCTATAACTACTTCTCTGATGTACATACCAGTGTATTTTAAACTTGCCTTGGTTTGTGACTTTCTTTGTTCTGTAAAACTACAAAAACTTCATGAAACTGCTTCCTTATGGGAACATGGAATTTGGAGGTAACCTAAGCCTGTGTTCCTGGGCCATGTTCACTCAAAATTTCTGCAGAATATATTCACTTAGTCCCTTTAAAATGAGAGCTGTGGTTTTTGCCTCAATGCGTATTATTCAGCTTTCCAGTACAGTGATGAAATGCCTGAAAACAATCTTAAAGCAGGAAAAGTGTATTTTGTTTTACAGTTGCAGACAGAGGGTTCAATTCATGGTTAATTGGCCCCATCACCTTTGGGTCTATAGGGAGATAACATCCTGGCAGACAATGTGGTAGGGCAAAATTGTACACCTCATATCTGGGAAGTGAAGACAGAGATGACAGAAAGGCCAGCACTGACATTAACCTAATTTCATCCCAGTAGGCCCCATCCCTCAAAGGTTCTGCCAACCCGTGAGCCACACTTCTGGGTACCAACATTTATCTCAAGTAGTGAACATTATCTTTCTTGTGGGTTTGCTGTCTGCCCTTTCAACATAACCTTAGTCACAGTGCCTCAGGACAGTGACCAAGTCTAGCATATGAACCTCTGGGAGACATTTAAGATTCAAACCTCAGGTTCTTAGAAGCAGAACAGAGCTATGCAGGCACATGTCTAAGGACTGCCTTTATAAAGAAAACCCATTCTGTTTTGTAGCATTGACCAACTTCTGTAGCAACACCGGAACATGTGGTTGATTATAAACCGCCAAGCCAAGTCGTTGAATGCATGGTTAGCAAAACAACAGCTTCTCTCAGCTGTCTTTTATGATAACTTCTGCTCAGGATTGGCTTCCCATCATCCCACCACATACTGGAATCTATGGGCTGGTGTGTACATGCTTTGTTGATGAGTGATACCTACTGTCTCCCTTCCAATAGCCACGAGGGGTGGCTGATATTCAAAACTGAGAGTTGTTTTTTTTGTTTGTTGTTTTTTTAATTGAAGTAGTAAGCTATTATCTAGAAAAAAAAACCCACTAAGACTGGTCCTTCCCTTAGTGGGATCATTTAAGGCTATTTCCAGGTGACCTTGGGGTTAGCTCTGATGTCATCAGTTAGCTATAGTAATCAACTCAGAGTCTTCTGATAAAAGACACCTACAAGAACGGCAAGACGCTTTTCTGTATATCTCTATCCTTTCTTGGCGAGAAGATCATGAGAAGGACTGTACTATGCTTAAGGACAAAGAGGGACCTGTGTACCTCTTTACAAATTGCTGAGGTTCTAGTACATTAATTTCTACAACATTCTTTTGAATTTTTTAAGTGTGTATGTATTTCAAGTATGTGAGTGAAGATGCACGCATGTCATTGCACATACATGATGGTCAGGGAATAATGCTGAGATACATCCCACCTGGTTTTCTACCTTGAGTCTTTTGTTGTCCACTGCTACATACACTTGAGTAGTAGGCACATAATCAGATGATCATAAGTACAAAAATGTACACATCCTGCCTTTAAATTTATGTCAAACAGAAAGCCTAAATTTATACTTAACTTAGAAATGTACAACCATGATATATGTGTGTGTGTGTGTGTGTGTGTGTGTTTGTGTGTGTGTATGTGTGTGTGTACTTTGGAACATACAAAATATTAAATAGTCCTAGTGCACATATGTATGTATGTGTGGAAATGTGTAATCTCTCTCTGTATATATATATATATGTAGAGCATATCTTCTGGAATAAAAACCAAGTTTATGAATATATAAAACTGATTTAATTCTTTCAACACTCTCTCTACTCATTCCTACTAAAAAATACTGATGTCCAAATCAAAAGAAATATTTTTAGTTTTCCAAATATTATAACATTTTAAAAAATTTGACTTAATATATATATAGTTAAAGTAGGTATAAAGTGTCAATAGTTTCTTCAAAATCAATATATTTTAACATTATGTTATGTATGAACAAATATTACACTACAGTTTTTATAATGTGAATATTTTAAAGACTTTTACTATGAGAAAATTGAACCAATTTAAAATAGTAATTATTGCTTATTTAGAATATGAGATGCAA
>CABHPH010066290.1:0-16944 GCA_902168325.1 Peromyscus nudipes | reverse complement strand
TTTTAATTTTCTTCTCTGTCCTTGTGGCCCTATACATTCAATCATTTTCACTTTGTTTTACCTGACATAAAATTCCAATTCCTAAACGCTGATCATTTACATCTTGAAGAGGCCAATTTGGATGCCAAGGTTCTGGTGCAATTATTGTTACATCTGCCCCTATGTCTACCAAACCCTCAATTACAATGTCATTTACTCATATTTTTAACTTTGGTCTTTGATCATTTATATAAGTTTACCAAAGTATTTGCTTTATGATTTCTCCTCAAATTTTTGTTTTACTTTATAAAGCTGTTCTATCATCAAGAGCAGTATGGAACTTTGCAATAGGCAATATGTCCTTTAATTTCTCTGTGGAGCAATTTCCCCACAGTGAAAGGGAATGATTGAACCAAATTTGACATGAGAGTCCCCCCAAGGTTTTTCCCAATGGCAAAGGGTTACCTTGTCTGTCCCTTGTTCATCTGCATTCATTGTTCTAATGTTGACTTTTGTCGTACCTTCTGCATACTCCAGAAAGCAAGGGTCTTCTGTTTGGATTATTCCTAGAAAAAAAATGTTTCTAAGAACACTCTTCTTACAATCCTCTTTTAGATGACCTGTTTACCACAATTAAAACATCTAACATTTTGATTTTTCTTCAAGCCTTTGGAAATCACCTCTCCTATCCAAGTATCATCATGGTCATGAGATTCAATGTTGACTGTATCTTGGATTCATTTATTTATGGGTGCTGATCTTGCCTTTAAAGGCCTTATCACCCTTTTGTATTATAAATTAGCATTTTTGAAAGCCAAAGGTTCAATTAGTATTTGTCTACCTTTTGGATTTGCTATCATTCTATTTACAGCTGAAGTCAATCTTTGTAAAAAATCAGTGACAATTTCTTTTGGGTCCTATATAACTTTACTTAATGACTCAGTTCTCTTTCTGACTTCTTCAACTCTGTCCCAAGCATTCGAAGTTGCTGTACAGCATAGAGCCAAAGTGTGCTCATCATAAATAGACTGTCTTTGCACATTAGCAAAATCACCCTCTCTCAGTAGTTGGTCTTAGAAAATTCCAGTACCTCTTGCCCCACTTCATTTTTAATGATCCTAGCCTCATCTTTCCACCAGGACTCCCACTGTAATTGAGGACCAGATTCCAATACTGCTATAACCAAATCTTCCCAGGCTTGTGGGATATCTGTTACTAGTTGACCATAAATTTAACATCTGCCTCATAAAAGGTGAATGCATACTATATCAGACTATTGCTTCCTTAAATCTCCTTAAATCTAACATTTCCACAGTAATTTAGTCAGCTTTTGCATAGTCTTGGGGATACCTGTCATTTGGCAGTTGTTCCTGTATGGTGACTGGATAAATTAAGGCTGTTTTTTTAAATAACCTTGGACTGTTCCTCTATAATTTCATAATATAATGATGAGGTTGGTTCTCCTTTAAATTTTTCTGTTTCTGAATATCTCTATTATTCATTTTAATAAGTTTTTCTAAGGCTTGTATCTTATCAGTCAATTTCTCATATTTGGCACTGATATTAACCAACCTTTTTAGAGATAAAAAAAGAATTACCAAACCAATAATGATTATAATTGACATTACATAAGTCCCAGCTAAGTTAATTATCCCTTCATTTAATTGTTTCATTTTCAAACCATCCATTGCAGAATCATACAGAGATCTGACTCCTCTCTCTCTCTCTCTCTCTCATAATATTGTTTCCAATTCTTTTTTATTTTATTTTTTTCTGTTTTTTTTTTTGAGACAGGGTTTCTCTGTGTAGCTTTGGAGCCTCTCCTGGATCTCGCTCTGTAGCTCAGGCTGGCCTAGAACTCAAAGATATCCACCTGCCTCTGCCTCCCAAGTGCTGGGATTAAAGGCATGCACCACCATCACTCAGCTGTTTCCCATTTTTAATGTAAAAAAAAAACAAAAAAAAACTAATTTCCTCCCTTTAAGAATTCCAAGTTGTCTCACCAAATCTGACAATGACAGTGAAGAAAGAGGAAGGCTGGCGGTCACTGGGTAGCACATCTGGGCAGAGAACTCAGGCAGTGCCCAGCATGGCTGAGGACAGCTGCCACTGACCATGCACAGTCCTGAGCTGAGAGTCTGTGGCAGTTGCCCAAGTGGGTGATGAGTATGTGGCAGCAGACTGGGAGGGGGTCCATGGCAAGTCCAAAACCCACAGGGAAAAGGAGCTAAAGAGACAGACATCTGAAGGGCGGACACAGGGGAACATGCAGAAGCAGCACATGTGGTGGGTGGGAAGTGAGAGCACAGAGCTGCCTGAAGGCAGAGCTTACCGGTGCTGAGGGGCTAACTCCAGCAGTGTTTGGAGCCCAGGCACCTGTGGAGCTTGGGGCTTTGTGGAGACTGCTGTAGAGAGACTGCAACAGGAAAATTCTAGACACTCTCAGAGGACTTGGGAGAGAAAAGGAAAAGCCAGCTGGCAGTGCCATGACGCCAGCGGGTGCAGCTCCCACATGCAGCTCCTGCAGGTGGTGGTGGTTGCAAAGCCATGGCAAGCTGCTATTTCCTGAATTCATACCCCAACAGTAGGATGCCAGATGAAGTATTAATCTAATTAATCTTTATCAATAAAAATCAGGAGTCAGATATCAGGGTAAGAACCTGAAAGATCAGAGAAGCAGGGAGCAACCACCAGTTGCCTCCTACCTCTTCCTTTTCTTCATCCAAAGGAATTGAGATCCTTTCTCTGCCTGCTTTACTACTTCCTATCTCCTCTCTGTCTATTGTCCTCCAAACCTCTATGGTTAATTTTGGCCAGCTAGTAGCTAGTTCCACCCTCTGACTTCAAGTAAGATTTAGTTGTCAGAACACAATCAAATTATCACACAACACATACCAAAATGAAATAACACAGGCCTTAGATCAGGCAAGTTGACTTTGAGCTATGGGGAACTCTTCAATAGTTCTGAATGAAAGAGCAGAACAGTTAACCACAAACACTTCAAGAATACCATTCTGCCAAATGTCTCTGAGAACGTTCATAGACTATTGCTGACCATATACTGTCAGTTTCTGAAGATCAAAGATAAGGGTAATTAAACCTAAAACTTACAATCATATTCTTTAACATCAGAGGACTGACCTTGTGTTTTCTAATAGTTTATGTCCTTTCCAGATTTTCTTTTGAAGAATATCATTTGATTATTACTCAAGTCTGAAATCTCAGCAGGATAAGATCTGTAATATGAATACTTTTACTAAAAAAGATGAAACACTAAAACATCCTATGGTTTATCTAAGTTCAGCATGGCAGAAAATGGACAAGCTTCTTTAGTACATATTTCCAGGCCCATTCCTCTTCAGGCGATAACACACAAATGTAATTGTTAGGTAGGTTGTTGGACAGGGTGGAAGCAGAGACAGTGAAATGTAAACTCTCTGAATTCACTAGACAGTGTTCATTTTGGTCTTCAGTGCATTCATAGACCATTATTTGGTCTGAGGTCCCACGTATCCAATTGGCAGACACTTGCTTCTGCCAGTGCTGTGCATGTAAGAGTCCTCCCTTCGGGCAACAGGAAGTCTATTTGGTCTTGTATTAGACGGTGTCGATGAAATCTTTCTTTGTTTAGTTAATTTGGACAAGACTTCAGGGACCTTGCTCCTTATTACAAGGCTCAGTCACTGGGAAACTCTGTCTGCCTGATTGTACTGTGCTGGTCATGGTCTATTTAAGTAATAGTGACATTTGTTCAAAAGAAAAGCAGTCCCTTGGACCACTCTTATCTCTGCCAATACAAGTGCATATACACTTGGGAAGTAGTACTGTGCCATTTATGTTCTTTTCTGCTGTTGTATGTGAGCTTTCTCAAGTATGTCTAGAAGTGATCAGAAAAACAGGAATGTCTCATAGATGTAGAGCATAAATAAATCTATTAGGGCTGTGCCCAAGAGCAAAACACTATTGGTCAAATTTATAGTGGTAAATCTGTATCAAGACTCAGCTCAAGCTCAGCTGTGGAAAGAAAATAGTTGGTCTGCAGCTCTTTTCCTTCCTTGGATGTTCAGTAAGCCATCAACAGGGCTTCCTTGGCAGTGCCCAGAGCCTTGTATCTCTTCTGTTCTACAATGGCTGGGAAGACTTCCAAATGATTTCTTCACATCTCAACTAATACTCCTGATGGGAATGACACCTTGAGTAAACGGGAGTTTCAGTGGAGGTTCGGGAGCTTAATTCCATGATTCCCTCTGATATTATTTGTTGATGATCTGTTCTGCAGATGTCATATAGGTAAGGAAACATTTGGACAATTAACACTTAAATGATAACAAAGAAAAGTCTCCTTAATACACTTATGATAGCAACAATAATGTCTGTATAAAGTTATAAAAATATTTAAATATTTAAAACACTCTTCTAGCAAGCCCCAAGTATCCTTCTTTTTTATTTTAAAATATATTTTTTATTTATTCTCTCATGTATCACAACCCAACCACAGTTTCTGTCCCCTCTTCTCCCCCCAGTCTTTTTTCCCCACCTTCCCCCTTCCCCCGTCATACTCCTCCTGTTTCCTTTCAAAAAAAGGGCAGGCCTCCGAGGGATTACAACCAAACATGGCATATCAAGTTTCAATAAGACTAAACACCTACCCTCAGAGTAAAGCTGGATGAAGCAACCCAGTACGAGAAAAAAAAGTTCCAAAAGCCAACAAAAGAGTCAGACAGCCCCTGCTCCCAGTGTTAGGAGTCCCATAAGAACACCAAGCTATACAACCATAACACATATCACATATGCAGAGGGCCTAGGTCAGATCCATGCGGGGTTCCTGATGGTCGGTTCAGTCTTTGTGAGGGAGGCGCTATGAGCCCAGGTTAGTTAACTTGGTGTGTTTTCTTGTGGTATCCTTGACCACTGACACCTACAATCCTTCCTTTCCCCCTCTTAGACAGGATTCCCCAAGTTCCACCTAATGCTTGGCTAATGTTTGGTCTCTGCATGTTTCCATCAGTTGCTGGATGAAGCCTCTCTGATGACAGCTGGGCCAGGCACCAATCTATGAGTACAGCAGAATGTCATTAGGAATCATTTTATTGATGTTTGTTTTGTTTTTGGCCAGTCATCATGTTTGGTTCTATCCCAGATCTCTGGGCTATCCAGCCTCTGGTTCCTGGTTCTCACTGACATGTAAAAAATGTAAAAGTTGTGGGGTGCGTGTAACATTCAAACATTTATATTGCATAATTTTATTGTGGATTGAATATATTTTACCTCCTCAAAGTGTCTCACGACTTAATTTTTAAACATTTTACTGTTTATTGTGTTGATGCCAGTGTAGGTATGATGGGTGGGTGGAGCACACACGCCATAGCATGCTATGGAGAGATCAGAGGACCTGTTGGAGCTGCCTCTCTCCTTGCACCTTTACATGGGTTCCAAGTACTGAACTCAGCCATCATGCCTGCACAGCAAGCACTGTTATTAGCTAAGCCATCTCACCAGCTCCTCTAAAACGTATCTTTTTATTTGTAATGAAAACCTTTTTTAAAACATTCTCTCTTACACTTTATATATGTACCATATATTCTTACCACCTATAGTCACCATGGAGTAGTTCCCAGGATAGCATGCTTGCCTTAAATGTACTTTGGGTTTAGCTGAACTTTAACACATTATATTCATGGCATGTTATGAATGCTTCATGAGTGAGTGGTGAAAAGGAACATCAGGTCACATACATCATGTACGTCTTCTAGTCCAACACACATCATATACCCTGGTGTCCTATCATACTTTAATAAAGAGAAAAGCATCTGAACTTTCTTATTAACCATGAAATCACATAAATTTACCCACGAGGACCTATAAAAGCCATCTTTGTAACTGCACAGATCACATGCCCATGACATCAGGCATGCTCAAACTTCTCTAGGTACTGCATCAATCTCTGTCAGCTTTGAATTGAACTTCCTTGTCAGTCTTGTTCAGATTCACTTCTAGGTGTAAATACCCCCTTTTCTAGTGGATTGGCCAATACACACACACACACACACACACACACACACACACACACACACACACACTCACACACACACATCTCCATTCTATATCTAGTGTCAGGAAACAAAGCATTATCTTCTCCCTTCACTGACACTGTAGATATTGTGACATTGAATTGGGTAGTTGCTATGTTCACACTGACCCTCCATCTTTCATCTTTCAGTATTATGACACTTCTGGCATTATTCTATACCAGTAGCTCTTCAAAGCACTTCACCTACTACTTCCTTTAATCTTCATTGAAATACAGTGGATGCAGAATGCCCGTGGCCTGATTTTTGGAAGCTATGAATATGTCACATTACATGGCAAGAAGTAATTAAAGAAGTTGATGAAATTAAGTCTGAAAGTCAGCATCGTAATATTGGGAGTGACTCTTTAGCATAAGGATTTATAAATGTGGAAAAGGAAATGGGAAGGGGAAGTTGGGGAGATTCTTTATGGGAGATATTCAACCAATAATTCAACCAATAATAGGTTCTTTTGAGAAAGGATTCATGAACTGTGTAATATGGGTGGCCTCTGGAAGCTAGAAATAAAAGGACACATGTTTTCTCAGTTTCGAGAAAGGGTATGAGACTCTGCGCCACAGGTCTGACTCCTGAGAAAGTGTTTCATGTCTGTGATCCTTATTAGTGTCCATTGGATAGAGCTAACACAATATTGTTTATGCTGGTTTAATAAATATTTTCAAAGAAATACTCTCTTAAGAAAATAATGTTCTTTTCTGAGAAATGTCTAATGTAGCTGATGACCTCCATAGTCAAAGCTCATCTTTCCTTCCACTAAGTGAAAGTTACTACGCTAAGTGAACAAAACATGTCGTGTAAAAAGTAAAGAATTTAGCAGTAACCTCAGACATATTTTCTGGGCATTTTGCATTCCTCATCTGTCATGTTTTCTCGAATGATGTCCCAAGAAGAGGCTGCATTTATCATTCCATAACATGAAAAATATATGTCAAAGACACGATCAAGAGACCATGTAAGTCAGGAAGACATTTATTTGCTATGGTGTACAGTATACTGCCTTTCTGTTGCGCTGCTAGCAAATCTTTCTAAAGAAATAAAATAAATGACATAAGTTAGGCTTTTAATTTCTGTAGGAGGAAAGTCAACATAGAACTAATGATGCTGTTGGCCAAGCTATTAGCTGATACTGTTAATTTAGTTTATTATACCTGCAACGTTGTAGCTCAATTCCCAGGTTACAGGAAACATACATCACTCTTACCTCGAGCTCCCAGGTTGCAGTCCTCCGGGTCCTCTGTCATTCAGACTATGTAAGTGCCTTGCCCCTGGTTCTCTGGTTCTCAGCACTGCTCTCACCTCTTCCAGGCCTGGAAGCAAAAATGCGGTTTCACTACAATGAAGCAACCAATCCAGTATCCCCTGAATAATTCATATGTGCAGCAGGGGGAAATGATCAACGTAATTCCATCGTGTCGCTTAAACAGTTATGCTCAATTGCTCTTCCCTAGAGGCAGACCCATTTTTATTTTTAAATATCATCTTTTTCATGTCTGTCTTTCATTCCATCCTGTCACCAGGCTGTTTCTCCTCGCCCCCCCCCCCCCGACCCATCCACAAGGACAATTAGAAAAAGCTCTTCTGAACTGCTCCTTGTCTTCAGCCTCTTTGCTGCTACATCACAGGTCACCATGGAACACAGAAGAAAACACATCGCTCTTACAGTACATCTTTGTTTTCTATGAGGATCTGAAAAATATGCAAGCTCAGAACTGTATCTTAAAAGACCCTTTTATTTTTCACTCCTAGTCTGCAGCTTTGAGTTTAGACACAGATTTTCAGTATACAGTCACCTTGGCTAGTTACCAGGGCAAGTTCAGTTGAAATGAAACCAGATCCAGAGGGAATAGATCGCTTTGTCTCTGCCTCCTGTAAGCCTCCCTTTAATCCAAATCCTTTTCCTCTGCCTTTCTAAGGTTTGCAAATCCTAAATTCCTGCATGCTACCAAGCACTCTTCTGGCTCAGGAACATTCCCAGCATCTCAGGTGCTATTTTATGTCTCTAAATTTTGGCATAATTTCTTATAGTTCCAAAACATGCTGCTTTTCATATTCCTTCCTACACCAACATTTTAAAAATGTTCAACTATTTAAAAAATAGTCATAAGGATGGAATACAGGGCCTTGCAAACTCTAGATGATAGTTCTACTACTGAGCTAAACTCCTACCTTGTTATGCTTTTATTTTGAATCAGTGTCTGCCTCTAGCGTCCCTAGGCTGGCCTTGAACTTATCATCCAACACAGAGAGACCTCAAATTTCTAATATTCCTACCTTGACTCTCTGAGTGGTTAGGAACAGTGGCATGTGCCATCACACCTGACTAACAACTTCCCTTTACGGTTTGTAACCCAGAGTCAGATTTTCTGGCTAATGTCAGAATAACCCATAGATACACCTAGATTAGAAAGAATTCCTTCTAGGTTTCCCAGGTGAAAAATCCAAGATTCTTTTCACAGATGGTCTCTTGATCCCTCTCCAAATCAGGAGTTTTATAGGAATCAATGCATATAACTGAAAGTGCTTTGGTTACAGAGAAAGAACTTGTTTGGATTGGGAGAAAAGCCAATTAAAATGACTCAGAAACCCACTTTGTTAGCCCTCCTGTCAAGTAAAATGCCTGGAGGACTCTTCTATTACCCCAGAGTCACCACTCCATGGTGTTTGGGGGCGGTCTCATACAGAACAAATAAATATGAAAATGTGGTGTCTAGAAGGGTTGAAAAATTGGAAATAATATGCTCCCAGGGTATTTACAGTATATTTCTTCGGCAATTTCTTTGCATTCTGTCTGTGCAGCTTCAGGAAAATTAAGGTTATACTTTAGAACATCTTGTTACCTCTAAGAGAGAATGAGACTATTTCCCTAAAGGGGGAATGCCAGAGTAACACCAGTGTTGGGCTTCCGTGGAACAGGGTGGTGATAGTGCAGAGTGTGATCAACTTATAGACTGTTTTTACCAGCAGTGCCCAACACACGCAAAACACCCCAAGTATCTGAGATGAAAAAAATGTTCTGGGGACCTGATACATTAAACTAATCTCATATAGCCCACATGCAACTAAACCAGAATGGAAAAAGTCAGTGATCATTTTTGTTTAAAATAAAATAATAAATGAGCAAGATAAAGTAGAGAAAAAATGAGCAAGTCCTACCCTAGGAGACATGAAAATCTTATTCCAACCATGCTGGGAAGAATTATTTACTTGGGTTAGCATGAATCATTTTAGAAAAATTATTTATTTGTAAAAAGTGACCTTTATAAATAGATAAGGCATATTACAGAGAAAAATCCATGGGAAAAAAATCTCCCCAAACTAACAGTCTGCATTTCTAGTTATCCTGACCAAATGTTGGTACTAGTTTTCCTCAGCTACAAAGTTAGCACTAAATTTGTGCTTTTTCCAGTTTCTTGTTGTCGCTAATGATAAACTAAACAGGGACAATACCTTGTGTGTCTGCATGTGGGATGCAAGGGGGTTAGACCACATTATTTAAATTATCAATGGCCTGGTAGTGTAAGATAAAGTGACTCTCCTAAGGGAATTGTAGGCTTTAAGAATAACCCATCCTTCTGAGATAAACACCAATGTTGCCCTTGTATTTTTGAAGGGTTGCAGCAACTCACTGCTTAGAATGATTTGCTAAGCATAAAACATAATTAAGGTCACAATGAAAACATTGATTGTACAACTTTGTATCTCTTACGTCCTACAGTGGTTACTGGGTCAACATAACAGAATCTGAAATCTCTTGAGAGTGAGCCTCTTACTGTGTGTGTACAGAATTATCATAGCCTCATTATTTGTTGTGAGAAAAGCCATTGTCGTTTTGGTGAGATCTTTACCTGGGCAGGAGATCCTGGCCTGTATGAAATGAAGAAAGCAAGCTGAGAACGTGCATGCATTCATCTGTCACTCTCTTCTGGCTGTAGAGGTATTGTGAGCAGCTGCTTGAAGCTTAGGCTGCCCTGTCTTGCCTGCCCAAGTGGACTGTACTTTGAACTTTGAACTAGAATAAAACCTTTCTCCCATAATGCTTTCGTCATAGCATTTTACCACAGCAACAGAGAGAGAAACGGGGACACTTGCACACATATTCTGTAAATTTGTAAGCTGTACTTTAGTGAAATAGTCTGGCATGCCTATGTCCTTTTGACAGAAAGCATAGTTTTTATTAACAGTGCTCATAAGTCTAAACTCTGTATAACATGACCACATTTTTCTAGGGGATTGTCCTCTTCCTCCTCCTCCTAGTTCTCCTCCTCTTCCTCCTCCTCCTCCTTCTCCTCCTCTTCCTCCTCCTCCTAGTTTTCCTCCTCCTCATCATCCTCCTTCTACGTATATGCTCTTAATATAGAGCCTCCCTGATGAGAAGTGAGCCTTTGAACCCTAAAAAGACCTGCAAAGTACAATTAAGCATGCAGTTGCTATTAACTGAACAGAAATTCCTTATATCCCACACTACTGATGGAGGCAAGATTATTTCAGATTTTTGTAATCATTTATTATTTCTGGGCTCTGTTCCTCTAATTAATTTCCTAGTGGTCACCTTGAAATAATAGAGATTTAAAGTATGGAAAAAACTATAAACTTCTTATTTAAATCAAGAAGATAGTTTGGGTACAGAAAAAATCTACAAAATACATTAAAGCTGCCTTTTTGTTTTTCCAAATTTATTGTAAAATTATGAGTAGATATTTTGCAATTTTAGGAATATCTTCTAATTTTCAAATTCTGTGTATATAATGACAATATGAAATAAAATGAGAAACCATAAAATATCCAACAAGAAGGGTCCAAAACGTGAAGCAGTGTACATTTAAAATATTTAGATAATCTAAATATATTTTCTTATTAATTCTAAATACTTACATATTATTTTAATTAAAAAATATTCAAGCAAGTTGAGAGAATGAAAAAAACAAATGTAACTGGATAGAATTGTTTAGCATCTGTAAGTCAATATTTTATTAAATTTGCTTCACATTTTAAGTCATTGAATACTATATGTGTAATTAGAGTCCCTGGATAGTTGTTTCTGATTTTATGTTATTTCCTCCTTGCCCAGGACAACAACTCTCCTAAAATTTTAGGAAAGTAATCCCTTGTGTTAATTTCACTTTCACTGTTTAAAACATTAGTTGAAAACATTTATGGCCTACTTACAGAATTTTGCTTAGCATAGGTAGCAATAAAAACTTGGTTACCTGTGAAAATGTAGTGCTGTAATGTTTTTGATGTTAATGTATTAGACACATATTTCATGCCATCCATGCTATATAGTGTGGTGTTTCTGAGATCAATGCTTGCCAATAACAATACTCATTCATTTGTCTGAGTGGCTGTATTATATGATGCTTTGAATATACAGAAGTTTATAATCTATTTATGATCAAGTCATTTGCAAAAATGTGTTATAATTAATGTCAAAATAACAACCTTTTGCATTTCTCCCCACATACACGTGGTATATATATATATATATATATATATATATATATATATATATATATATCCCTGACACCAGATCCTGAAGTCTAATAGGTACTGTGAATGTGTTCCTTAGAGTAAATGAAACAATTTATACTACAAAGGAGTCCCTCTAAGCATTCCTCGGTAAATTTTGTGAGAATTGGGGAAATGTGCCAATGAATATAAAATGATGAATATAAAATGCTATTTATTTTTACTTTCATTTTTCCCATTGCTAGAAATGATGAGCATATATTATACATAAAATGAACGATTCTCTTTCAAACTCTACTTCTCAATAGCCTTTGTGACTAGCTTGCCATATTCTCTGGCTGTATTGCAATTATTTCATCTGTTTTACTTATTGATTTTGTAACTTTATAAATACTGATTAAATCAGAGTTTTAATAGAATCCCATGTGATAATATATATGAGGTATATATTATCCTAGCTTAACATTATTAGTTGACAATTCTTTCTGTTGAAGAGAAACAATATTTATTTAATCAATCTAGCAAATTATCTCGTTTGGTTTCTGTGGCTTGTTAAATATGTATTCCTATACTTGGAGCTTGCTAGAAGAGTGTTTTAAATATTAACTTCTGGAGTTTTACTTAAGGATCATTAACATCTTAGATTTGCTTGTGTGGCCCACTGTGATATATAATTGCTTCATTTCTGCAAAGATTTTATTTCTTCCTCTTACATGTCAACTTTGCATAGAAGTGGATACACCAGTTGTCATTTTCTTGGCTCTCCCTTCAATTGGATAGTCTCTTTGTGTCTCAGTATTAAAACTACATAGTCTTAATCAGAGTTACTTTATTTCATTAATAAAAGGTGATGAGGATTAAACCTCTGGCCTTGCATCTACTCTACTACTGAACTACACCCTAAGCACAATTTAGCTAGATTCTCCAATTTGTAAAATAAATAATTATAACATTGGTTGAGATTTATCCTAACTTGAAAATGAGACATTTTCCATGAACCCTTTTCAAAAAAATCACATTTTAATTAAGCCTTCCTTAATGTTTTCAGGAGTTAGAAAATTATTTTGTAATCTTGTTGTGAGAAGTTTGCATATCTGTTACTAAAGTTAACCCTGGGAATAATCTTTGGATTCTTTGGTGACTCTGTCGTGTATGTACTAATATTCTGTTAATTCTCACCTGTCACTCATCATCTGTATACAAAGATAATTTCTCTTTTCCTTCTGGCTTGATAAGGTACCATCCATTTGTCTTATCTGGATTTCATTACTAAAATCTCTAGAATAATGTAGAATTAAACTATTATCAGAGACAATCCAGTTTTTTGCTGAATTTGATCCCTTGTACATTATTCTATAAGTTTGCTGGTTTCCAATATTTCTTAAAAACTAAATACTCTTTGTCAGAGTATGAAAGAATATTTTTCTAATTTTCTAAACACAACTATTTTTTGAAAGTTCTGTTGTATCAATGCACACTAAACAATCTCATATTAAGGGAACTGTGACATCTATTCTCATGTATTCCATAGTGATGGCAGCTTTGGCATAATTGTAATTATGCTCATATATAAGCATGTGTACCCCAAAAAGAGAGAGAATTTGTTTTAGTCTACATTTATTTATTATTTTGTGTGCATGGGCACAAGTGTGGAAGTCAGAAAACAAACCATGGGAGTTGGTTTTCTCCTTCCAACATGTGGATCAGATCCTGGTCAGCTGCCTTAGGAGCAGACATTCACCCTTCCCCACTGAGGCCTCCTGCCAGCTCCAGAGTAATAACAAGTTGCTAAATGATCTAAACGCTTAATAAACTAAGGTGAGCAAGTCTGGGCTTCAGTGTCAATAATGCAATTTTGGTTTTTGTTTATTAGTTAGTTTTGTTTTGGTTTTGGTTTTGGTTTTCGATAGTGCCAGGGCCATTCATGATATATTTCCTTTCCAGAAAATCCTTATCTAAAACAGAAAGTGCTCAAGGAATGGTGGTTTAAGATTTAATCTACTAAGTTAAAAGTTTATGCATCTCATTCACCAAAAGTTAGGAGGAGTAAAAAGCAAGATTTAATAACTATAATTCATTATGTAAACAGCATAGAACATAATAATTGAGTTCATAATAAACCAACGAAAACATCACACTAGGAGGCTGTTTTTACAGAATCACTCTTTAGGCTCTTATAAACAGTTTTGGCAGTATAGGTGGGCTAATCTCAGTCAAACTAAAATGCTGATTTATGTTTTATTAATGAAAGGGGAAATGTGATTCCTTGGATTGATAAAGAGATTCCTTCTGCAGTATTTCTTTTAGGAAAGTCTCTGAAGACTGGCAAAGGACGTTATTTGAGTAAACTAAGCATGTTTAATGCCCCACAGAGCTGTTAGAGGGAAAAAATGGTAATTTCCATTTGCCCTTTTCTGCCACTCTTTTTATTATAGCTTTATGGAACTTTATAATATTCCTAAAGACAGAGCAAGATGCTCTGCATAGCTTGAATTACTGAGCATATAAAGATTTAAAGGTTAGCCTTGAGGGACATTATTACACTCAGGTCAATAATACCCAACTAACCTTCATACCTATTAGAAATAAATAAAAGTTCTCCAATACTGGGTTTCCCTGTATCTCAAAGTTTCTAGGAAGTCAAGGAACTTGGTATCAGGTTCCCAGGAGACTTTTATACAAGGAGGACAAGAACATACGGGAAACCAGCAGTTTCCCCCACAGTCTCTGGCTTTAATTTAGAAGGAAGGTGGTGATAGGGCTTCACCCCTCGAAGAAATTTCCAGAATAACTGAGCCACCACACTGGTTTCTGTTGTCTTCTAAAGTTTGGGAACTAGCTCTTGATAAAGTTGTTTGTTTATGGCATTTTGAAATATAGGTTTGATAAAAAGAACATTATTGTGCCTATCATGAGCTATTCTTTCCTTCATTCCAGAAAATAAGCAAAAAATAACAAATTTTAAAATGTGTCTTCTGTATAAAGATGTAAGATCTTATCCTATTAATCATGACGTCATACCACCAGCACCATAAGCTGTTAATGCTGAATCAGAGAAAGGCCCTTGATAATATCAAAGGGAGTTATTATACTGACTGGTGGGATTAGAGAATCTACCTTACCTTCAATTGGTCATCATCTCTAACTACTTATGGACTTTAATGCTCTCATCAATAGAGTACAGTTCTGATCCATCTATCAGATCTTCAGCCCCCATAGTTCCTTCTCCTAGTCATAAGTTACAGACAGGTCAACAAGGTGCTCTAGGTCAAGACCTGGTTCCTGCCAAAATATGACCTCAGATTGATGCTGACCTCTGCACCTGGATAAAGAAACCCACAGGCTCTGGCTTCAAGAAGGATCAAAAGGACAGGATTGTCTACACATTCGTTGCATAACAAGCTGCACCTTGGCTCTGTTCCCAAGATCAAGTGCTTGTGCAGTACTTGTATTGACGAGAAACTCTCTACCACCTCACCATTGCCAGGTGAAGCATGAAATCTTCAGGCATATCCAAGGCTAAGCATGTATTTGAGAGAAGAGAAATATGACAGAGGCAGATGCTTCTTGTCCTCTAGGCAGAGAAGGCAAATTCAGATGTGCTGCAGGGCACCAGGTACTTTGATATCTAGCACTCAGAAAGACAAGCATTATTTCAATAACCCAACCCTGAAATGGTTGGCCCTAGATGACCACCAGCACACGTGCTAGCCAGTAAGGCATGATAGTCTAGAGCATGAGGAAGAATAACTATAAGCCCATGACCTGCCACTCATGGGTATCCTCCAGCATAGTTTTCCAGCTGGGCATAAACCAGTGTTCTAGTCAGATAAGTATATTGTCTCTAGGAAAATGGCAGAGCATCCTTAGTACTTAGTTGGGAACTAAGAAGTTTGAACTTTTCTGTGTTCCATAAGTTGGGTGACATACTATGAACCAACCAGAGATCAAGTAGCTGACTGGCGCCAACAGATTAGCTGTTAACTGTAGTAAAATATTGGTTTTGCAGTACTGACTATAAAGACCAGGGGCCTGCTACATGATATTTGACTCTGACAATGCCCAAATCCAGAGGAGGACAAGTGTACCTCACATGTTTCCCAATGAAGGGTAGGAATCAGACCTCGAAGTTGGCTTTCTCCCTGAAAGGTCTACCATCTGAAAATTTCTGATTTAACCTTATATATGTGTGTGTATATATGCACAGTCAGTGTTCCCAGCCCAGAGGTCAAGTGGGATCGGATAGCAGTGGGTGCAGTTCTGTTTCTGCCTTGGGTCCTTCCCAGGACTAAGCGACAGGGCTGAGGGTGAGGAAGTGGGGCACATTCAGAAGGTGTAGGGATTACTGTCATACCGACCAAAGAAAATGCAGGGAGCATACTTTCAAGGTAGACGTGAGCTATAATATGTGGTATGGAAGTGTGAAACCTAGTGAGGAGAGGAACTGACCCCAGTAGTCACTGGTGTCCCCTTCTTATCTCCATTAATTTGTAGCTTATGTACTCAAGGAAGTTTCAAGAGAAGAAGGGGATGGGAGCAAGGTGGATCAAGAAGTTTTGAAAACATGTTTTGATTGTTCTGAGAGATTTGACCCTCAGTCCTACAACCTGGAAGCTTCCCAGGGACCTGATGAGGAAATGAGCATCTGGACAGGCCAATGGAGTTTTAAAGAATGGAAAAAAGGTGAAATTCTTTTCATCTCCTACCTTTCTACATACTGGCAAAAACTGTGCCGGGGTCCCCCATTGCAGAGCTCCTGTACAGTGATATGTGATATTCTATGTGAGGACTGAAAGCATAAAGCTTTGTCTTAAAGAAATGAGGAGCTAAAGAGATGACTCAAAGGTTAAGAGCAATGTTTGCTCTTTTAGAGGAACCAGTTTGGAGTTCAGTACCCAGCACCTGTGTATTGGCTCACAACTGTCTGTAACTTCAGCTCCAGATCAGATACCTTCACCCAGCCTCCTCTGGCACCAGTAATGTAAGTGGTGCAGAGACATGCATGAAAGCAAAATCCCTGAACACATAAAATAAAATACAAAATGTAATGAAGAAAAGAACATAATTTATGGGATAGAAACAGTCTGTGAATGTCTATCTTTTCTAAATCATGATTGTGTATCCACATATATAGAATATTTTTAAGATTTTACTCATATAATTGTGTTATTAACACACACACACACACACACATATATATATTTGATAGATCATATATGGAACACAAAGTAGTTTTGTGTTTACTATGTGGACATGCATAAGAAAATAATCAGTGGCTCCTGCTAGGAAATAACTGCTTGGTTCTATCCTAATACATCCATTTGTTTCTTAATGGAATTTAAATATTTGCAATATTAGGCTTTACTCATACATATGCAGATAGATAGATAGATAGATAGATAGATAGATA
>CABHPH010066280.1:0-15900 GCA_902168325.1 Peromyscus nudipes | reverse complement strand
GTAGTTTTCTTCTGCCTCTTTTACACTGGTTTGTTCAGGTCTTGTTGAACTAGAACAACTAGGTTCTAGTAGTGACATATTATTCTTTGTATTGCTAAATGTATTATTGCACTTGCATCTACCCATCCCTTCCTCCTGTCAGTGCAAATGGTGTCTGTGTCTCATGGAGCCACTATTGATCCAATCAGCCTGGCAGAATTTGTGTCTCAGGAAGCTGCTGGGGTCTCGGGTAGATGGGTGTGTTTGGGGGACAGAGTGTAAGTTAAAGTGTCTAATGGGGCATGGGTCTTGGGAAGGCCTGTCCTCAGGTTTCTTGCCTGCTTGCCTGCAACTGAGGCTGCAATAGATAGTTGTATGGGGGCACTGGTGTGTACCTGGGCCTAAGGCCTAGAGGATGTGGTGATTGGATAGGAGAATGATATCTCACATCTTTGTTCAAACAGAGCTGGCTGACCCTATGTCTCAGGAAGCAGCTGTAGCAATAGCTATAGTCTTGGGGGATAGGTGGATTTGGGAGTGGATTGGGCCTTATAGGTTACAGGGTTCAATGAGGGGGGTTAATCAATCCTGCATGGAGGAGATTTGCCTGCTGGCTTGCAACTGCGGTTGCAATTGGTGGGAGTATGGAGGTACGGGTTGCGCCCCTGGGCCTAATGCCTACAGGCTGGGTGATCATAGGAGAAAAGTGACACACCTCTTGGTCCAATCAGAGCTGGCAGAGTCTGTGTCTCAGGGAGCAAAAATACTCAATAAAATACTGGCAAACCAATCCAAGAACACATCAAAAAAAATGATCTACCGTGATCCAGTAGGCTTCATCCCAGAGATGCAGGAATGTTTCAACAAATGAAAATCTCTAAATGTAATTAATTCATCATGTAAACAAACTAAAAGAAAAACACTACATGATCATTTCATTAGACCCTGAAAAATTATTTCACAAAATCCAACACCTCTTCATGATAATGGTCTTGGAGAGATACGGAATACAAGGAACATACCTAAACATAATAAAGGCAGTTTACAGCAAGACGAAAGGAAACATCAAATAATGGAGAGAAATTCAAAGTGATTCCGCTAAAATCAGGAATAAGACAAGGCTGTATACTCTCCCCGTATATATACAATATAGCACTTCACATTCTAGCTAGAGCATTAAAACACCAAAAGTTGATCAAGGGGAAACAAATAGGAAAGAAAGAATTCAAACTTTTGCTGTTTGCAGATGGTTGGATAGTCTACATTATTGACTCCACAAATACTACCAGGGAACTCCTACAACTGATAAACATCTTCAGTAATGTGGTGACATATAAGATTAACTCAAGAAAATCTGTAGCCCTCCTATATAGAAAGAATAATTGGCTAAGAAAGGAATCAGAGAAACATCACCCATTTCAATAGCCAAAAATAATATAAAATAACTTGGGGTAACCCTTACCAATCAAGTGAAAGACCTGTATGATAAGAACTTTAAGTCCTTGAAGAAAAAAATCAAAGAAGATACCAGAAAATGGAAAGATCTCCCATGCTCATGGATATGTAGAACCAACATAATAAAAATAGAAATCTTACCAAAAGGAATCTACACATTCAATGTAATTCACATCAAATCCCAACACAATTCTTCACAGAGTTTGACAGAAAAATACTCAACTTCATATGGAAAAAAATAAACCCAGGATATTTAAAAGGATCCTTTACAATAAAGCAACATCAGGAGGTATCACCATCCCTGACTTCAAGCACCACTATAGAGCTATAGTAATAAAAAACAGTTTGGTATTGGCATAAAAAAAAGACATGTGGACCAATGGAATCGAATTGAAGATCCTGACATTAAACCACACAACTATGAACATCTGATTTTTGATTAAATAAAAAGCCAAACCTCTAAAATGCAAAAAAGAATACATCTTCAACAAATGTTGCAGGCATAACCAGATGTCGACATGTAAAAGAATGCAAATAGATCCATATCTATCACCATGCACAAAACTCAAATCAAAGTGGATCAAAGACCTCATTGTAAATCCAGCTATACTGAACCTCACAGAGGATAAAGTAGAAAGTAGTCTCTAGAATGCATTGGCACAGGAGACCACTTCCTAAATATCACCAGTAGCACAGACACTGAAAGGAACAATTAATAAATGAGAACTCCTGAAACTGAGAAGCTTCTGTAAGGCAAAGGACACAGTAATTAAGACAAAACAACAGCCTAAAGAATGGAAAAAGATTTTCACCAACCCCACCCCTGAGAACTGGTCTCCAAAATACATAAAGGACCCAAGAAACTACACCTCAGAAATACCAATCAATCCATTTAAAAGATGGGCTATGAATCTAAACAGAGAATTCTCAACAGAGAATCTCAAATGGCAGAAAAACATTTAAGAAATTGTTCACATCCTTAGTCCTCAGGGAAATGCACACCAAAGGGAATCTGAGATACCATATTACACTTGAGAAATGGCTAAGATCAAAAACACTGTTGACAGCTTATGTTGGAGAATATCTAGAGCAAGGGCAACACTCTTTCACTGTTGGTGAGAGTGCAAACTTGTACAACCATTTTTGAAACCAGTATGCAACTTCTCAGAAAATTTAGAATCATTCTACTTCAAGACCTAAGATACCACTCTTGGACATAGACCCAAGGGATGCTCAATCATGCCACAAGGACACTTACTCAACTATTTTCATAACAGCATCTGGGAGCCCACAGAGTTTTCCTAGTGAGGTCTGACCTTCCTGTACCCAGAAGAGCTGCATAAGGGGTTGGATTGACCACATATGTGGTTTTCAGGTATTTGGAAGGGTCTGCACTTGGCTGTACTAAGGGGAGGTCTTTTGCTCCACCCCTTGGCATTCTTTTAAAAAGCCCTTTAGAAGAGATAGAATGGTCTTGTGGATAAAAATTTAGGCCCTCCTGAGCTATTCCGTGCTTCTCTCTGTCTCTCTCCCCTCTATCCTTCTATTTAAATATTTCTCACTTCTTCCTCCTCAAGACTCCCATGGTACAAAAGGAAGAGTGGGTCCCCCACA
This sequence comes from Peromyscus nudipes, assembly GCA_902168325.1. NCBI lineage: Eukaryota > Metazoa > Chordata > Mammalia > Rodentia > Cricetidae > Peromyscus > Peromyscus nudipes. The sequence continues at coordinate 12,852 of CABHPH010066280.1, read as the reverse complement.
GATGGTACCAAGACCAGGGACCAGAGACTTGGTGAAAGGTTGGTTGAGAGACCCATAGGAATCAGCTGGATGTGTCCTGGTTTGTAGTATAATAAAGATGAAGGTATTCTATTTTTGGAAGTGAAGTAAAATAGTTGAAAGATGTCCAAATGAAAAATGAGGCTGCAGCGAATATATCTCTCTCTATCTAGATTTCTTTCTTTTTCTCTGTTGTAATCTCTATCTACAAAAATTAGAAAAAATTAGAGTAAGAAAGAAAAATATAAAGTAGAATATAGTAATATAGTATAGGAAAACTCTTGGAATATTATAAGCAACAGGAAAGAAAAACTTTGTCCTTGATTTTCCAAGTATGAGGTAATAAATGCAAAATCCTAGGGAAAAACCAGGAAAAAATCCATCAAACATGACAAAAATTAAGCAGTAAAGATTCCTGTGGAAGCTTTTGGCCTCTGGACAGCTTTAACCACAGTCCTTAGTACCAGAGGAAAGAATTTTCCCTGACGCCGATGCAGGTGAAATAATACTTTTCACTCCACCGATGCTGCCACTGTATGAAAACATTGTACCATCAGAATTAGTTTCTGTTTGGCCTGGGAGTCAGAAGTTTAGAGAAGAGAAGTTTTTGGGGGAAATCATAATGATGTTTGTCTCAAAACCTGAAAGCTTTCTTGGGAAAAACTTAGTAATATCTCTGTCTAAAAAAAAATAAAACTTTTAAGATGTTTTTTCTATCAGATTCTTTTCTCTTTCTGTAATGGTAAAAAATAGATTCATGTGAAAATAACATCATATGGTAAAATCACCTTCAATTGCTCTAGGAAAAAAAAAACTTCTCAGAATATGGTAAATCCTTCTTGCTAGTCCTGTCTCTCCTTCTAGCTAGTATTGGAAAAACAACACACATAGCAGGAAATAATCCTAAGAAGTTCAGAATATTTTCTGACACATTTCTATTTGACACATTCAATAAAACCAAGATCCCGAGAGTCAGCTTGCTGGTGTTCTTCAGTGTGTGGATAACTACTGTGGGATGGTCTCTATGTCACATTGCTCTAATTGGTCAATAAATAAAACACTGATTGGCCAGTGGCCAGGCAGGAAGTAGGAGGGACAAGGAGAGAGGAGAATTCTGGGAAGTGGAAGGCTGAGTGAGAGAGACACTGGCAGCCACCGCCATGACAAGCAGCATGTGAAGACGCTGGTAAGCCATGAGCCACGTGGCAAGGTATAGATTTATAGAAGTGGATTAATTTAAGATATAAGAACAGTTAGCAAGAAGCCTGCCATGACCATACAGATTATAAGTAATATAAGTCTCTGTGTGTTTACTTGGTTGGTTCTGAGTGGCTGTGGGACTGGCGGGTGAGAGAGATTTGTCCTGACTGTGGGCCAGGCAGGAAAACTCTAGGTACAGATAACGTTCACCCTGGTCCACCATGGCGTCAGTGAAAGTCTTGCTGGCCATGGAATTCTTCTCCATCTTGACTTCCAGCACAGGGAACCTCATCTGATTTTTGTTCCTAAGAGCTACATTTTTCTGTTAAGACCAGGGAAGAACTCCCTTTATTGCATCAGGAACAAAGCACTTTCTGAGAGCAATGTCCTTCTTAACAATTAGGTCATTTCTTTTAATTAAATACAAGTCTTGAAGCAAGTTCAGCACCATTTCAACAAATAGACATCCTGTTATAATTTGGGATTTGATTATACACAGTAGCATTTCATGAGTAATTTTATTTGAATATCTTGGTTTTACAGCCACCATTTTTTAATGTTTTGAATTCATTTTGGATTTTTATAATATCCGATTATGTTACCATTACTTTACTTTCACTAATGTAAAAAGTTTATGCCATCTATTTTTTGTTCTTGCTTTCTTAGATTGTTCACATATGCTTTTTTTCTAATGTAGGATGTGTACTTCAATAGACTGATTTCTTCTTTTATTTATATTTATCTTATATATTATATCCTGACCATTGTTGCTCCTCCCACCTCACCTTCAAACACCTCAAACACCCCAACTTCCCTTTTCCCCCATATCCATCCCTACTCTTTTTCACTTCAGAAAAGCCCTCCAAGAAATATTAATCAAAATGGCATAAAAAGTTACATTAACACTAGGTACATACCCTCATATGAAGGATCCACAAGGCAATACAGTAGGAGGAAAAGCGTCCCAAGAGTAGGCAAATGGTCAAGGACAGCCCCCAGTCTCACACTTAGTCTCACAAGAACACTATGATACGCAATCATAACACATACAGAGATCCTAGGACTGACCCATATGGCTCACTGATTGTTGCTTCAGTCTCTGTGAATTCCTAAGAGATAGTTAGGATTCTTGGGTGATGTGCTTGTGGTGTCCTTAACCCCTCTGGCTCCTCCATCATTCCTCCCCATCTTCTACAGGATTCTCCTAGGTCTACTTAATTTTTGGCTGTGAGTCTATGCATCTTTTCTTACCATTTGCTGGATAAAACTTCTCTGGTTATGATTATGCTAGGCTCTGGTATACGAGTATAGCAGAAGGTTAATTTCTTATGTCAAGGAATTTTAACAAGAAGAATCAATTTCATATAGGTACTCCTTATATTTGAAGCATTTTATAACTCTCTTTAATTTGCAACATATATATGTATCTGATATTAACTTTCACTAATTAATCATGCTTTCTTTTGGATTATGCTTTTATTCTGAAGAAAATCACATTTTAATCAAATTATTTCCTGAATATGATATTGTCTTAATCACCCCACAATGAGCTACTTTAACTATTATTATGTACACCAACTTTTGTCTTATTTTATATACACAAAGTCAAGTGATAATCAACCAGATGAAACAATGCCCAGGTAACCATAGAAAGTTCTTGTTATTATTGTTAATTTATACGTCAAATATCAAATTGTAACCAGTTTGGCTTACTGTTCTCATAACTCTCTTTTCCATTCATACTACTTTCTATCTACTCAATCCTTTAACTTTCTTCCAGTTGTTAAATTAGAAAAAAAATTCTTTCACAGGAAATAATGTATTGGGCAATCCTGACACTTTATCAGGACATTTATTTCTCAATCACTTAACAACTTTATATAAAAGACATCCACTTCATTGAGAATTAGACTCTCTGATTTCTCTCTCAACTGAATGCTCTGCAAGTTTGTAAGTGTGTGAGAACTTTACTAGTGTGGGTCTTTCCCCTAGTCATTCATCTCTCATCTTTTTCATAGTTGAGGAACCACAAATATCCAAGAACAGCGAGATAGGAAATATTGTATTAAATTTTACAGTCAAAATATAAACCTCTCAGACCAGATTCTGACTTTGAGATTTGGCTTAGTCAGTGACTATTTTTCCTTAGACTGTGAAGTAATTTCTGTGATTCAGATTTACCGTAGAAGCTCCTTTCAGTTTTCCTTTAATAATATTTTGTGCATGGAAGGAAAAAAGCCTCTTTCTGTGGAGAACTAACTGTAACAGAGAGAAGACAGATTTGAAATACCTTGTTAAACACCTGAGACCTACAAATAGGATGAGAATGCTTGGTCCAGTGGTAGAAAGTGTTAAAAAGCACAGTACATTTGAAGCAGAGGCATGGAGGCTGAGATGAGTTGTGCAAAATGCACTATGGAAGACAGTTTTTAAAATCTACAGCAGACACTCACCTTTGTCCAGAAGGGAAGTCCCGGGCAGGATGGGAGCTGGGGGCCGGTCTCTAAGTCTCAGGAAGTGGTGGGGGGTCGGTCTCCGGGGATGATGGGCTTGGGGGCAGGGCTTGGAGACTGCAGGGTCTGCAGGGGATCTTGGGAAAGGGGAGCCTTCTGGGTAGGGGTGGGGGTAGAAGGGAGCCTGCCCGGTGGCCAGAACCTGGGGCCAAGGTGGGCAGGTCTTCCCAGGAGTGGATGGTGCCCAGGGATGGGATCTGAATTATATGTTTACAGAGAAACAGCCTGTTTTCAAACAACCAAACTTAATCTATCCATTAACCTAACAGGAACTACCAAATGCTCAAGGGTGTGTATGAGCTAACTTAACTCCAGTGGAAATGATAGATTTAAAGAAGAAGCTATAGTATCATATGATATGCATTCTTCATTTGTAAAGCAGATGTTAAACATGTGGTCAATTTGTAATAGAATTATCCCTCAGTATTGGGAGAATTAGTTACAGCCATCCTAGAGGCTGGACCACAATTACAGTAGAGAACAGGGTGGAAAGAGGAGGCTGAAACTATAGAGCAAGGATGTAGGAGTGAAGGTGTGGAAATTTCCCAGGATCAGCTACTTGGAGAAGGCAATTATGCTGATATACAAAGATAATATTTATATGATAATCAAACCCTAATTCTATGCCACATGGCAGCCATGAATGCTTGGGACAGAACTGAGGAAGAGAGAAGAAAATTGAATCATTTCAAAAGTTATGCAGGGCCCCAAAGAATCCTTCACAGATTTCTTACAAAGGCTGTCTTCAGCAGTAAATAATGATACAAATTTCAGAAGCTAGACATATAATAATTGAAATTTTGGCTTTTGAGAATGTGAGTGAAGCATGCAAGAGGGTATTCAGGACATTAAAGGCTGGCATGACCATCCAATTTAAAATTAACTTATACCACTAACAAAGGCTTTCATTTAATCAGATATAACTTGCCAAAAGGGATCCTCCCCAAAGTTAGGCTTGAAGAAGGGTTATTGTTTTTGTCTTTCAGGAAAATAAAAGCTAAGGAATCTGAAGAACACTGGACAAACAAGACAACTGAAGAAAAAGGACAAATCATCCAGGAAAAAAAGTCCCAAGAAAAAGAGTAAATTGGCCTATTGGTATATCCCATATAAATTTTCATAAGTCTTACTAAATGTTTGTTTCTGCTCTTCTCTACAGTCACATAACACAAATGGTCTTTATGTAATCCCAGTTCAATTAAAACTTAAAGCTGGCTTTGGAGTTGGAGAATGGCCCTCTCCTTCTGTAAACCCAAGCACCTTTGTTAAAAGGAAAATGCAAAATCTCTGTATCATGTCAGAAGAGCCATCTGATATGGGACAGAAGGAAACCAAAATTAAGAGACTATTCTATTGTCACTAATCTCATAATTCTTTGGTTCTATTTTTATTCTTCAAACTTTTCTTAAGGTATGCATTTTATATCAAAAGTTATAAGATTAACATATATATTTTTTAAACTTTTGTTATGATATTAATGGTCATATAGAATACTAATTCTAGAAATAAGGCTTCATTTAGCTGCCTATACACATTTTTGTGTTGGAGTCTCTATCAGTTTTCTGCAGGGAATCATGACCTCACCTAACAGCAAAATTGAAGGCTTTGACAACAGGTGTCCTCTGAGGCCAGGGCAATATGGCACCATCACTGAAGTGGCTTGGCAATCCATAAACGTTACAGTATTCCTTCCATCGAAGGCAGCTGAACAGACAGTGGGCTGATGGCTCCTGGTAGGCAGTGGAACAGTAGCTGGAACACTTATTCTTGAAGGAGTAGCTAGACTGATGGAGTCTGGCCTCTCAATGGTAGACTGGCATTTAATAATTCTATTCAAAATTGAAGATTGGGCTCTACAATGATGATTCCACATGAACAATAATAATACCAAGAAGCTGATAAACATCACCCAAAGATCAGCTTTGGAATGCAAACTGCTCAGGACAATTTTGAGATGGCTAGCTGAGATGATCCAGCCTCACAGATTACTCGAGCAAGGATTTGAGATAAGCCCTGCACTTTTGCATTACGCAGAGACTGGACAACATCTGATACCGCTACCTCTCCCAGGACTTGACCACTAACCCAAAACTTTTGTTTTCAGGATCCCCTAAAGATATCATCACCCATAAACAGCAGAAAGCAATATTAAGAACAAAACACCCATATTCCTAAAAGGTTGGGCAGGTAGTTTTTGTTCTTTCAATGTGTTTTGGATAATTGTCATTGTCTAGAATGGTTGGTTACAAGTTGTTATTGTTAATGATCAGGAAAAAGATTAAATAGCAGAGATTAGATTTCAGGTTCTTATTTGAAAAACAAAGAAAAAGAAAAGGAAAAAAGAGGCTATAGTTAAGAGGTAGAATATTTCCCTCGAACCTTGCCCTTCATTACCCCCACTCACGTCCAGGTTGTTCATTTAGATCTCATCCATTTCTCTGTCATTGGGTGATCCCTGTGTCTTTCTTGGGGTCCTGTTTTCTAGGTAGCCTCCCTGGAGTTGTGAGTAGCAGTCTAGTCATCTTTGTTTTACATCTAGTAAACTCCTATGAGTGAGTACATACCATGTTTGTCTTTCTGAGTCTGGGTTACCTCACTCAGGATGATTTTTTCTAGATCCATCCATTTGCCTGCAAACCTCATGATGTCATTGTTTTTCTCTGCTGAGTAGTATTCCATTGTGTATATGTACCACATTTTATTTATCCAGCTGGATCAAGAACAGAGAGGGAGAACAAGGAACAAGAGACCATGATTAATGAAGACCACATAAGAATAGGAAGAAGCAAAGTGCTAGAGAGGCCCACAGAAATCCACAAAGATACCTCCACAATAGACTACTGGCAATGGTCAAGAGAAAGCCCGAACTGACCTACTCTGGTGATAGGATGGCCAAACACCCTAATTGTCGTGCTAGAAACCTCATCCAATCACTGATGAAACCAGATGCAGAGATCCATGACCAGGCCCCAGGTGGAGCTCCAGGAGTCCAATTGGTGAGAAAGAGGAGGGTTTGTATGAGTGAGAATTGTTGAGACCAAGATTGGAAAAAGCACAGGGACAATTAGCCAAACAAATGGAAACATATGAACTATGAACCAATAGCTAAGGAGCCCCCAACTGGATCAGGCCCTCTGGATAAGTGAGACAGTTGATTAGCTTGATCTGTTTGGGAGGCATCCAGGCACTGGGACTGGGACCTGTCCTCAGTACATGAGCTGGTTGTTTGGAACCTGGGGCTTATACAGGGACACTTGGCTCAGTCTGGGAAGAGGGGACTGGACCTGCCTGGACTGAATCTACCAGGTTGAACTCAATCCCCAGGGGAATCTTTGCCCTGGAGGAGATGGGAATGGGGGGTGGGCTGAAGGGAAGGTGGGGGGAGGGGGGAGAACAAGGGAATCTGTGGCTGATATGTAAAATTAAATTAAATTATAAAAGTAAAAAATAAATAAATAAATAAATAAATAAATAAATTATGAAAAAGGGATAGAATATTGACTCTACTCTTTAGAAATAATAGAATAAAGGGTAGATTATTATATCTACTCTGAAAAGCAAAAAGAGAGGACATAGATATGATATAGATAAAAAGGCAGATTATTGATAAAAAGGTAACTACAGTTTTAAATATTTTATATTGGTTCAGATTTTTGTATATTGTATACAAATTACAAACATTGCTTCAAATTTGAGATTGATTTTATATATATATGTGTGTGATAAGATAAAAAGATAGATTATTGAATCTTCTTTTAGAAAGCAACTACTAGTTTTAAATATTTTACATTTGATTGGATTTTATATATGCTATATAAATTATGTATATTGATGCCAATTTGAGATTGATATATTGTACATGTATTTCTAATATTGTTGAGGATATTGTAACTATACAGTTCATTTAACAATGTAATACAATTTGCTAATCCCTGAAATTTATTATTACTAACAATTAGGATGTAAAAACATGAAAGTTAGTAGTTAGATGTTACAATTGAACTTGTATTCATATTTGGTATGTTTCATGGTCAATCAGAGATATATATTAGATAGGCCATCTTCAAACCTTTCAGAGATCTAGAGAATATGGCATTTAAAATGTCTTTCTTACATAGATTTTTTTCATTTTTATGATTATGAAACATGTCTGTTCCTGGTAGCACCAATCTACTTTAGAGAAGATATGGGCATTGAAGAACCTCCACATGGAGTTTAGTTTAAATTCACTGTGGCAAAAGATAACCACTAAGCAAGAAAGGGCCTTCACATCGATTGCTGACAGTATGCTGTCCAATATGAACAAGCAGGACACAAAACAAAGGACTAACAAGCATTACCAAGACAAGTGTGGTTGCAGCTTTGGCAACAGGTGTCCTCTGAGGCCAGGGCAATATGGCACCATCACTGAAGTGGCTTGGCAATCCAGAAAAGTTACAGTGTCCCTTCCATCGAAGGCAGCTGAACAGGCAGTGGGCTGATGGCTCCTGTTTGCAGTGGAACAGTAGCTGGGACAGATATTCGTGAAGGAGTAACTAGACTGTGGAGTCTGGCCTCTCAGTGGTAGAATGGCATTGAATAAAGGAGATGAAGCCACCCACAAGTTGAAAAGAATGGTAAGCTAAATTCCAAAAATACCAGCAATTTCGAGAATTTAAAATCCTGAATCATGACAGGACACTGGCAGAATTCAAGTTTATCTGGTGCATGGAATACTCAAACTGAACATGGTGTCGAGCGGTAGGCATTGCATACATCCTGCTTCACAAACGAGTCTGTCACATATTCTAAGCCTGTAGGCCAAATATGCTGCCACAATATTGCAGAGAAACCTTGGTACTGTCTAGGAAGCTGGCTGTTTTTCTTATAACTCACATTTTTTGGAAGTCACTTGTTTGCACTTCCTGTTTTACTAGGTACTATTTCCTTCTCAGGTATCTGAGGGACGTGAAGATTAGATAGTTGTATTTACACTTTTCTTTGTTAACAATTTCAGAAAAGAAACTCACTAAGTGGTGTAAAACGTATAAGTTTGAAAGACATCACAAGATAGTTTTCTGTTGGTAATGTAAGTTAAGATAGAAAGTGAATTAGGTACATTTTGGACTCAATAAAACAGGAAAGATAATGAAATATTTTTCATGAATTTGTCAAATGCAAATGGACTAGGTATTGTTAACGTATTTATTGCTCATATATATTGTATATAGTTATGGTATTCATTGTGTTTAGTTTTTCTTGTATTAGTTATAACATTTTTATTTTTTTATTTTTTATTAGACAACAAAAGGAGAAATGCAGTGATGTATTGTGTCCCCCAATATATTGTTTCTCACAATAAAATTTACCTGAGCATCAGAGGATAAAGCTATCCACTATATTAGCATAAAAGTCAGGCATGGTAGCACACACTTTTATTCCTATCACTTGGGAAGCAAGGATCTGTCTGGATTTCTGTGAGTTCAAGGCCACTCTGGGAACAGAGCCAGGTATGGTGATACACGCCTTTATTTCTAGCACTAACCATAGTAGACTGGAGGTCAATACAGACAGACAGAAAGTGACAGAGTGGGGTAGGAAGAATAAGTGATGTAGCTGGGCTGAGAGAGCAAATGAGAGAACAGAACAAAAAGGCATAAAGGTTTGGGGAGACAGGACGTAGCTCGTGTCGGAAGCTGCAGAGTTGTTGAGGTGAAGTTAGCTGTGACTTTTCCTATTCCTCTGATCTCTCTCAGGCTTTATCCCCAATTTCTGTCTCTGAGTTTTTTATTTAATAAGAAGTTTAGCAATTTTTCTACAGGAGAATATATTTCTCATGTGTTAAAACACTCATTTTGGTTTAGTTTTCTATCATTACCATAACAAAGCACTATGTACTAGATGGGTGGGCTGCTTCAAATCTTTTACAGGAAACAGTCTCCTGGGTAACTCAGAACAAGCCATATAATTCTCCATTGGAATGAGAAATATTTGTTCTCATTTTTATTTTATTGTCTGATACTTGGTATTTCATATTATTACTAGGACTTATGATCTATTCCAATATGACCAGTTTTGGCAAGCATTAACATAAGCCTAGGAACTGTAGCCATGCGGTTGGATTCTCCAGAAGGTAATGTATGGTAACTGCTTTTTCAAGTATGTTTGAGAATGTGTCACCCAGACACCTTGGAGGTTAAGGATAACCCTGAAGGTCACTGACCTCCATTTGTTAACAGTAGCATGCCAGCTAAGCCTTTTCATTTTCACAATCCTCTTCAAGCTGGTGTAGTACCTACTTTCCAGGAGTGGCTCTGTGCAACATTTATTGGCCTCCTGAAATTCATTTAGCCCCCTTTGAAGATACCTTAAAATTTATGAGCCTGAATGTAGCCATTATGAAACCATTAGTTCTGCTCCTTGTGAGCTGCCTGTTTTTTCTTTATGGTTCTTAGTTGTTCTTTTGCAGAGCTGCCAGCTTAAGTCATGCTGGGATCAAGAAAAATGGGCCTTGGCGGTTCGTGTTCCTGGAGTTGTATCCATGCTAGTGGATGCCCACACGCTCCAGAAGAGAATTTGACATTGCTGCTGCCATTGTTGCTGTTATAGCAGTGGCAGCCACCGCTGCTACTGCTTCTAGGATTACCATTTCATAATTGGTTACTACAGCTAGCACAATGGAGACCCTGGCAGCAAAAGTAGCTACCACAGTTAGTTAATCTTTCATCCTATTGGGCATGATAAATTTAATTCAATAGTTATATACATTTGGATTGGCTTTGAAAATTATAAATTTATAAACTCAAGTTCCATTTACTTTTGGGATACCTTCTTACAAGGACTCCAATTTGCAGTAAAACTCGTTAAGGATGGGAATGGCTCAGTTGCCTTTAGCCTACTGGCTATGGGTGGGTTAGGACTTCTGTTGGTGTTTTCTGTGTCGAACACACAGATTGCAAGCCCAGTGACACTTTGAGATCTTTGGCAGCAGTTAATTCTGCAGCTCACACACGATTGAGCCTATATGATAATGAGTATTCAGAGACGGGTAATGACTGGGGGGCGCTCACCAACCTAAGACAGAGCACCTGTGTGGCCTGGGCAGGCGTCTCCATGACAGGTAAGGTGACCTGCTGACATCCCACGCAACCCAAGTCAGAAGCTCATTTTTTAGTAAAAGGGGGACCTGTAGGGCCCTGGCCCGTTTTGGGTAACTGTTGCCTTGCTTGCTGAACTTGACCTTGATATCCTCCCTATGCTTATTCCCTGCCGGGTTCCACCCTCCTGAATGCTTAAGGGAAGTTCCTTGTCTGTGTATCCTGCATAATGGGCATTAACAGCTTAGATGCAAGATTGTAAAACATCGGTAGCAAACTTCTGCCCTCCGGGGTTCTCCCATTGTACTGTAAGCCTGTATTTAAGACCTCCTCCCTCTTTCAATAAACAGCATTTGGCATTAAAAAAAATCCCAGTACTTGGGAGTCACATGCCTTTAATCCCAGCACTAGGAAGGTTGAGATAGAAAGTGATATGGCTGAGCAGAGAAAGGAATATAAGGAAGGAGGAGATCGGAGTTTGGCACCCTTTCAGCTGAGGACTCAGAGGCATTCAGTCTGAGGATTCATGGAGACAGGATATTCCCCTTTCGGCTGAGGAGTTGATGAGGTGAGAGGTGGCTATGGCTTGTTCTTTTGTCTCTCTGATCTTTCAGCATTTACCCGGATATCTGGCTCTGGGTGTTTATTATAAGACCAATTAGGATTTGTGCTACAAAAAGAATCTGTGTTTGCCTCAGCCAGCTATCAAAAAAACCAGGACAGCATGGCACACTTCAATCAACAAAATCTATGGAGCTATGAATTTGTTGTTAGTCAATAAATTCTGACATGATGGAAAGATGCAAAAAAAAAAAAAACCATGTTATCTCTTGTCCTATGAACAGCAGTTTTTTTCTGGTAAGCAAACTCACTGTTGGCCTCCCATCGACATACACAGTTGAAATACCACTGGTGTCTGTTCTTAGCATTTAAAAAGCATTGGATGTAAAAGAAGTTACTGTTCTTATCAGTTTCCTAAGCAGAGTTGAAAGAGATATCGCCAGGGTTTCGGAAAAGCACAGTTCTTTACTTCTGAGCAAGCTACCCCTTCTGGCTGCCTTGGAAACACAGTAAAGAGAAGAGGGCTTCTTTCTCCAATGCAGAGTGTGTTTCTGGTAAGGGAAATCAGGATTGAATTCCCCTTCCTAAACTAGTTTCACTACAAGCTGTCTCTTGTCCTATGAACAGCAGTTCTTTTCTGGAAAGCAAAGTCATTGTTGGGCTCCCATTGACATACACACTGGAAATACCACTGGCATCTGTTCACAGCAATACAGTGCATTGGATGTAAGAGAAACTACTGTGCTTATCAGTGTCCTAAGCAGAGTTGAAAGAGAAATCGACTGGGTCTTGGGAAAGCACAGTTCTTTTGTTTTAACTCATGACACAGTGGCTTCCCTACTATGATGGACAGTAACCTGGGAACTATGAGATAAACCAAAACCTTTCTCTGGGCAGTGGTAGCACAAGCCTTTAATCCCATCACTCGAGAGGCAGAGGCAGGTGGATCTCTGTGAGTTTGAGGCCAGCGTAGTCTACAGAGTGAGATCCCGGACAGTCTCCAAAACTACACGAGAAAGCCTGTCTCGAAAAACCAAAAAAAAAAATTGGGGGCTGGAGAGATGGCTCAGTGGTTAAGAGCACTAGCTGTTCTTCCAAAGGTCCTGAGTTCAATTCCCAGCAACCACATGGTGGCTCACAACCATCTGTAATGAGATCTGGTGCCCTCTTCTGGCCTGCATGCATACATGCATACAGAACACTGTATACATAATAAATAAATCTTTAAAAAAAAAAACTTTCTCCTCTGAATTGCTCTTGTCAAGGTGTTTTATCATAGCAAGTGGAAATGAAAGTAAGACAACATGCTTGTTTTGAGGCTGGTTCCTGGCATCTGTCCTGGGTGTCCTCTTCTGCCAAGCTCCTGCTGTGTTCTAGATCTTGGATACAGGTCCCAAAGATGAAGAATTCTGATGAAACCTCTTACACAGCTTCAAAGACTCCCCACTCCACCAAGCTCAGACTTCACAGATACAAGTTGGCAA
>CABHPH010066277.1:0-26759 GCA_902168325.1 Peromyscus nudipes | reverse complement strand
GGGACAGGAGGATTCCCTGGAGCTCACTGGCCAGCCTACCCCAATGAGTGAGATCCATGCCCAGTGAGAGACCCTGTCTCAAAAAAAATAAGGTGGAGGCCGGAGGTGGTGATGCACACCTTTAATCCCAGCACTCAGAAGATAGGAGGCAGAGCTCTGTGAGTTTGAAACCAGCCTGGTCTACATAGTGAGACACTATCTAATAATAATAGTAATATAATAAAATAATAATAATAATAATAATAATAATAATAATAATAATAAAGGTGGAGAGTAATTGAGAAAGATGCTTGACAACTTCTGGCCTACACACACACATACATACACTCATTCCTACACACTCATGTGCTGTGGGATGTTGCTCTGATTGGTCAATAAATAAAACACTGATTGGCCAGTGGCTAGGCAGGAAGTATAGGCGGGACTAACAGAGAGGAGAAAAGAACAGGAAGGTGGAAGGAGACACAGCCAGCCGCCGCCAGGACAAGCAGCATGTAAAGATGCCGGTAAGCCACGAGCCACGTGGCAAGGTATAGATTTATAGAAATGGATTAATTTAAGATATAAGGACAGTTAGCAAGAAGCCTGCCACAGCCATACAGTTTGTAAGCAATATAAGTCTCTGTGTTTACTTGGTTGGGTCTGAGCGGCTGTGGGACTGGCAGGTGAGAGAGATTTGTCCTGACTGTGGACCAGGCAGGAAAACTCTAGCTACACCCATGCACACATACATCCACACTCCCTCCCCCATCTCCATCCACACAGGATTGTAGCCATGGAGACATTAAGAGAGTTAGCTTCTATGTGCTCTAGTGGAGTTTTATATATTTCCCAAAAAGAGAGGGAGGGGGAAAGTCATATTAGTAGTTAATACTTTTAGGGGCACTTGGGTATATATGTCTTAGATACCTACAGGCAATCAAATGAGACAGTCCAACAGCCAAAGCCACCCCCTCCTGCTACCACCTGAATCATCCCACTAGATGGCAGACACACACCAAGCTTACCACAGTTTAAGTTAGCTGTTCCTAGCAGCTGAATTCAGTTTCCCAATAATCCAGAAACACAAGCACACTCCTAGCACACTTTACAGGTCTGGTTTATTGGTTGGTTGGTTGGTTGGTTGGTTGGTTGGTTGGTTTTGTTTTTTTAAGGTCAGTGAATACATGACAAACACCAGACAAGTCAAATATGACCTTACAGCAGGGGCTGGATCTGGCCGAGAAAGCAGTCTCTGGAGGACTCTCGTGAACATCCAGGAGGGTGATGAGCATCCTGGGCAGGTGAGCTGTGCGGACATGCTGGTTTGCCCTGGCCTGGACAATCAGCACTCACACACTGAACCCCTTGCCAGCTTCCTTCTGGACAACAAGTCATTGGTACCACCAGGTCCAAACAGCTCCTCATGAGAAAGACAATGGCCAGTGTGGATGTGGTGATGTGACTAGTTTATATAGAAAGCAGTTTTATGTTCTGATTGCTATCTGATTGCTATCTAGTCCTGAAATGTATGTGCCAGGGCTTAATCCTGTATCAAATGGGTTCACACAGCTATTTTATTTTAGCTCACGGTTTACTGAAGTGTGTGTAAGCATACACACAGGAACAGACTAGGATCTAGCATGGTGTTGTTTGGTTTTGCAGTGCGAGAACTGAACCCAGACCCCTTGCTTATGCTAAGCAGGTGCTCTAGTACCAAGCTACATCCCCGGCACAGAAAATGCCCTCATTCTTTTTTGAGGGGCAGGGAGTATTTTTGAGACAGGTTCTTAGTATGTGAGCCAGGATGACTTCCAGCTTGTCATCCTCCTGTCTCGGCTTCTCCAGTGTTGGGAGGTCAGACATGTGCTACCACACCTAACCTTTAAAATTAGCTGTAAAGTATCTAAACATCCCCCAGCACCATATGAAGAAATCCACCTAAGTCCAGTCTCTTGAAGCTGACATTGTCATGTTCCAAGACCCTTTCTCTACTCCTTGTATTTATTTCAAGCAGGTGTTTACAGTTTTCTGCAAACCTACTCCATCGATGGCTTCATTAAAGCAGCGTTAGTTTGTGGCTAGAGATGGCTCAACAGCTAAGAACACTGGCTGCTGGGAGGCTCACAACCACCTGTGACTCCAGTTCCAAGGGATCTGATTCCCTCGAGGGCACCAGGCACACAATTGTTACACAGATATACATGGAAGCAAAACACCCATACACATAAAAAGAATTTAAAACAGCATCACTGCCCACTAGGGGAAGAGGGGATGCTGCGGAGAGAGGCTCCTGTTGAGAGATCTGCCACTTCCTGGATGGGATGGCCTGGTTGGTGGAAAGATGGGATCAGCAGACAGAGGGAAACTAAATCGGGACTCTCAGGAGCTGCAAAGGGCACAAGCCAATTCTGTGAAACCCCTGGTGGTACATGATGCAGGCCTTTTAAAAACAAGAATAAGTTGAGTGTGACGGCACACGTCTTTAATCCCAGCACTCACGAGGATGGGGTGGGTAGACCTCTTTGGGCTCAGAGGCCGGCCTGGTCAACATGTTGAGTTCCAGGCCAGCTGGGGCTACATAGAAAACCCTTGTCCGGGTGGTGATGGTTCACACCTTTAGTCTCAGCACTCGGGAGGCAGAGATGAGGCCAGCTTGGGCTACAGAGTGAGTTCCAGGAAAGGCTCCAAAGCTACACAGAGAAACCCTGTCTCAACAAAAACAAAAAACAAAAAAAGAAAAAGAAAGACCCTTGTCTGAAAAACCAGTACCACCAACAAGAATAGAAAGGCTGGAAAGATGGCTCAGCAGTTAAGAGCACTCACTGCTCTTTCAGAGGATCCAGGTTTGCATACCAGCACCCACATGGTGGCTCACAACCATCTGTAATTCAGTTCCAGATCCAACACTCACTTCTGGCCTCCTTGGGCACTGCATGCATATATTATACATATATATATTACATATATATATATTATACATATATATATACACATGCAAACACTAATGCACATGTATCTTTTAGAAAATATACATACGCCTTCATTCATTTCAGAGTTATAATGAATGCAAACTTTCTTCCACTACACACCCCTCAGTTTACTCCATTTAGGTTTCGTTTTCATTTTTAATATAGAGAAGTGTGTAGGCAACTGGTCTGGGAAGGCAACAGAGTCAGGGGCCACATAAATGACACCAGTGATAACAGAGCCGGTATTCCAAGAATCACAGCCTCCTGGAAGCATGGCCCAGTGGTTCACGTGATAGGAAGAAGTGCAAGGCAAGTAATATTAAGAGAGCCGGAGCTCAGCTAGGGCCTGGAGTCTGCTCCACACACATCCCAGGACCAGGAGGCCTAAACACAGCAGGCTAGGCAAGCACACTTCCTCCAGAAACGCAAGCCCTCCCTCCACCACTGAATTGTCATAGCAGGCTCTGGCAGGCTGCTTCTCACCAGACACCACAAAGCAAAGAAGGCCAGGAGTTGGGTAGTTTTTGTTCGTCTTTATTTACAGCAAAGTACATAGGATGTGGTCATTATATAGCACTAACCAAGGTAGGGCAGTCAAAAGCAAAGGGAAGAGACAGCATCTTCTAGGGAAAGAACAGTCTAGGTCTCTATCTAGCCACTCACCCTCGCTCCCGAGGCAGGCCTGGGTGGGAACGCACTGCCTGAGAGCAACAGGAAGCTGCTAGAACACGTCACCTGTGCCTGGCACCGTGAGAGCAGAGCAGGCCCAGAGCCAGAATCTTAAAGGGGACTTGTGCACACCAGATGCATCCATCCACTTGTGCCTTTCCCAACCCGCTCTCTTCCTGCTTCTGTCTGACACAAAGGAGTCAGCAATCTGCCTGGCGGAAAGCATGAACGGCAAAGGTGGCAGAGAAGGCCAGCTGGTCCTTCCCAGAAGCACCAGCCTGTATGTACCCAGGACTGACCCTAGTCTCACCCAAAGCTGCCCATTCTTTGGAGATTCTTGGACATGAACACGGGTTCCACAGGCAGTGAAAGACATTTTCCCACAAGAGGCTTGCAGTCAATGTGGACGTCTCTCTGCTTTCAGCTACTCGGAGCCACACCTGACTCAGTTGCCCCCCAAGACACAGACAACCCACCCTGAATAGAGCAAGCTGGAGGCAACTTCCCCATGATCTGAGCAGCCACCGTCATAAATATTAGTTCTGAGACAGGTGACTTGGACACCCTTCTCCCCTCAAGGCCTGAATCGACCCCCTTCCCCAGGGCCTGCTCTACCCACTCTTTATCAAATTCCCATCTTTTTTCACACCAGCCTCTGGAGATCCAAAATCACAGGCCAGCAGGCGTTAGTTAGTGTGATGACATGTGAGGCTGGGCCTCGGGTTCCCCAAAGAGAAGTCACAGGCCAGCAGAAGTTGCATTAGCAAGATGAAGTGTGAGGCTAGGCCTTCCTGTGACACAAGGCTTAGAAGTTTGTCCTTAACACTTGGGCCACAGACAGTATGTGAGCAGGGCGGGGGAGGCAAGCACCATTGGGTGGCTCTGAAGCCGAGGGATGTGTGCACCCGTGATTAATGTGATACAGCGCCGTTCAGCCGTGCTTCCTCTCTGAACAGCTAAAAGTCCCCAGATGACAAATGTCATGGTTTCCTAATAAATTTACCTCCAACTCTCCAATGGGATTGGAGATCCAGAACCTCAAGACTCAGACCACAGCATTTCCTATACAAAGTTCAAGTTCAAATGCACAACTGGCCAAAAGCTGGGCAACCTCAGAGCGGCAGAGCCTCCAGCCCTTCCCTGCACCCAGCAAACACTGCTTCTAGCCAAGCCAGACGTGCTTACAATTTCCCCAGGAAGTAGGGATAAGGTAGTCCTAAAGCTGTGTACAAGCTAGGAACGGACTGCTCAGAGGTCCTGGAGGCTTGCTTGGTCCCAACACCAAGGTAGATGAGGAAGCGGCTAAGTAAAGGCTCAGAGATGAGAAGAATCCATTTGCCACGGCAGTGGGGATAGACAGCCAAGGCACTAAGTGGTTTGGCACCTGGGAGCTTCAAGTAAAGTTGAGCACGCTACCCACCGAGAGGCCGAGGCTCTTGCAGACAGGAATGGGTTTCCCATGAGCACATGGAACCCCAGCAAGGCCAGGGCCCTTGTCCTTAGGATCCCAGGCCAGGTCCTAACCTACCTTTTGTCTCAGAATTACATGAACGTGTGAAGTGGATGTGCTACAGACTGTCCCCCCGGACACTCTAGGGCGTATCTGTCTTGGTGAGTGTGTGCCTTCCCCACAGGTACCGGAGCTGAACGCGCTCTGCTCTAGCAGCAGTTACCATTGTGGGAACATGCTGCAGAGCCTGCACCATGGTCTCTGGATACCTCAGGGAAGTGGCAGAGCTCTACCGAGGACTAGGTTCGTGTCTTTTAAATAGAAAAAAAACGGAGTTGGAGGCAAATTTGAATCCTGATTGGGGAACTGGACGGTGCTGAACCAGTGAGGGAACGTCAGCTTGGCTGGATAATAACGGAGTAAGAACCTCAGTGGGCTCTGAGAGCCACCGAGAGAGAAGGCTCTCCAGTGTCCATGTGGAGTGACTACGCATGGGACCCACAAAGTGCAGGATGGTGACCACCACCAAGACAGTCCTTGGCTCTTCTATAGTTAGGCAGAGACTGAGGTCTCTACCTCACACCTGTCCCTTCTTGTTTGGTCCCCATTTCCTCCAGCTTTCTTTACAGCATGTCAGTCAACTTCCTTTAGGCAGGGGTTCCTACCAAGAGGAAGTGTTCGGGAAAGCTGAAAATCTCTACCTCGGGCATCTCTAATATAAAACCCTAGCTTAGGTACCCATGATTTAAATACTCTCCCTTAATACCTTCTAAGAAATACTTCCCGTCTCCTAGCCCCTTCCTGCCTGGCAGCCACCATATTAACATGGTGACAGTGTAATTCAGGAAATCATCCTGATGCCACTGCTCAAGAGAATCTCAGGTGGGAGGCATAGACTGTCCTTATCTCACTGTACAGCCCCAGCTCGGAAGGGACAAAAGCTATTGTCAGCTCCCTGGGTGGAACTCCTGGGGGCATCCTGTGAACAACTGTCAGTGTTCAATACCAGATGTCCTTAACCAAAGTCCAGGCTGCAATGAGCCACTCCATGTCCAATAGTATGTCCAGGCAACCCGGCCAGCGACTTAGGAGGCGGTTTCTCCTTAAACATGCCAAGGGGCACGGTCCTACCCTCCCTCCTTCTCTCTCCTATCCTGCAGGATGAGACCCTATAAAATCTCCACCAGGAAAACAGACATAAGAGGAAGGAAGGAGTCATGGAGTCACCCAGGCAGCCAGAGCCAGAGTGAGGCAAGAAGAAACGCAGACAGACTGATCTTCCTCAGTGGGTCTCTTCCCTGAGATTGAGTCTGAGCTGAGATCACATTTAATTTCAACTCAAAAAAAAAAAAAAAAAAAAAAAAAGAAAAAAGTTTTTATCACTCTTGAGCTCCAGTTTCAAGGAGGGGGCATCTGTCAGGGGGGGCCTTGAGAGTTGAGTCCCATCCCTACCGAGGCCCATGGTGCTGAGAGTGAGGGACATCAACCACAACCAATCAACCACCCACTCCCGCTGCTTCCCAGATGCCCAGAGCACAGAGCCCTGCTGAGTGGGGCTCCAGGCCCAACACCCACGCACAGGTTCCTGCAGAATACTTATGGCAAACAGCTTTACAGTATTTGTACATTTACACAAAAATAGATCCTTTATATATATCTATATATATATGTATGTATGTATGTACGTGTGTATTTATAACTGGTTACACGTTGGATTCATAATTAGGCATCACCAGTAGTAGTTGGCACAGTTTGTCACTTAAGCTCAGGGTCAAGTTCTGTTTGATTTGCTGTTCCAAAGTACAAAAAAAGGAAAAAAAGAAAATCAAGGCAATTCATCTCCGTGGTGTTTTCTTAAATACAGTAATTTCATAGGAGGCGTATGTACAGATGACCAAAGCCTCTCGACCCTCCTGTGTCTTGGAGCTGGGGGCTGGGATTTGGAGTCAGGGCACGGGGTCAATGTGGCCGGCTGCTGGATTCTGAAGCCTGCCTCTTGCGGGAAGGGGTGTAGCCGTTGATATAGCCGTTGGTCTGCCGCTTGGAGAGCCCTCCATTGAGGATGTCCTGGATGTGCTGCACGATGAGGTTGATGGCCACTGTGGGGCAGAGAGTGACAGTGTGAGAGAGTGGGGAGGGCAAAGGCACGTGTGCAGGGCTGTAAGAACATGGTCTGTGTGCATGGAAGGGCACACGGGAACCAGAGGCAAAGACTTCCAGGAACATGGCCCTGACCTTCCAGAGCCTCCAGCTGGGCTCACAGTACCTGCTTTGTAAAGTGTTCTAAAAAGAATGGAAGTGAGACCCCATGAATGGACATCCTGCTAGTTAGAGTCCCCACTGCATAAAGCAAGCAACCCAAAATTGTGTGGATAGACTAGAGATGGTTTTAACACCACCGATCATCTCGACGTCCCTTTTACTAAGCATCTAGCAACTTCCGTCCCAAACAGGGCCACAATACAGAAAGCCATTTTCCCACAGAAGGGTGAGCTGCATTAGCATCAGAAACAAACTTCATACCTCAACCAACTGACCAGCGCTAAAGCACCAGGAAACGTGTGCCACTGAGTGTGCGCGTGCATGTGGTGGGGAGGGGTAAATACGTGTGAGTATATAGGGAGGCTAAAGGAAGATGTCAGGTGTCTCCTTTTCCACTGCTCTCCACCTTATCCCCTTGAGACAGAGTCTCTCACTGACCCTGGAGACAGCCAGACTGGCAGACAAGCTCCAGCAATTCTGTTTCCAGTCCACACAGTACTAGGGTTACACACACAGACCCAGCCATGGAAGGATTTTGAGATTTGGGTCTCACCGTGTAGCCCTGACTAGTCTGGAGCTCACCAGTTCAGACCAGGCTAGCTTTGAACTTGGAGATCCACCTGTCTTTGTCTCTTGAGTGCTAGGATTAAAGGTGTGATCACCATGCCTCGCTCTCAATTTTTTTTAAAAGACATGGGTGCTAAGATCCAAACTAGGGCTCTCATGCTTGAGCAAGTGCTCTTACTCACTGAGCCACCCTCCCAGCCCCAAACAACAAAGGAATACTTTCTGGTGTGATTTACAGAGACTGTGTAAGCTGATGGCCACCAAACAGTGGGCCTCTGCTCCTAACACCGTCAGTGTGGTAAAAACCTAACGCAGGCTGAGAGCAGCTCAACCGTGTGTTCCCTGAACTTGGCTAGGAATGAGAATGTCGTGCTTCCTTAAAACATACAGTGAAATGTTTGCTGCTGTGATGAACACACTTTTTAAATGGAAGAAAATGAAATAAAAGAGAAAGAAACGATGAGGTCCAGTCCTATGCAACAGATGAACTCACCTACACTGAGTTCAAGGCTGTGGGTATCCATTGCTTCCTAGATGTCCCAAACATTGAAGGACACACTAATGGAGCCATCCGACTCCTTTTCAGAAGGGCAACCCTGGTGTGATAGCACATCATTCTAAATCAGATTAGGAAGAAACTACACCGAAAGGTGGTCTTAGATTAACCAGGTGTCCAAGTGTCACTACTGGAAGAGGCCGCTGAAGGGAGTCAGCAGCCCTTTATTTCTGCTGGAGATTTCCTGATTATGTCTGTCCCCACACATGGATATACATATGACCAAGGATCTGTTCCCAAGACTAGATCTGTAGACAGAAATACCTTTCTGACTATCACAGACTATAAGACCCTGTATGGTCGGTCACACTGTGCCCAAGTTATGACTGATGTGAGAAGAAGGTATTGCCCACAGGAGGACACCCCACTGGTACTCACCAAGATTGTCTGCACCTCTAGGAATGATCACGTCGGCATATTTCTTCGTCTGTGGAGAGAGATATTTACAACACATTAGCAGGGGCATTCAGAGACAAACCTGAGCCCCTCTCCAATGGCACAAGGTAAAGCCAGCCCCTGGCAGAGGGAAGAGCCAGCCAGCCCCAGCAGCAGCTTGAGGCTTTGGATGTGATACTGTAGAAGGCACCTAAAAACAAGGAGAGGTCCAAGGAAGTACCTTCATCGCTAAAATGTGAACGTTAGAAGGGAGGAAGAGGATGATAAGGAAAAGGAAAGAAGGCTTTTCCTTTGTCAAAGAGGGAAAGTGGGCCTCACTAAGTGGTTGATTCAAAACCAATTCATAATCCAATACTTAACTCGAATGCTTAGCCCTGATGTCTGTTTTATATCCACATTATACAGCCAGCTTTTCCCTGAGTACTTATTACTGGTGCCTAACATCTGTTTCCACCAAGGACCTGCAGAGAACATGGCCTTAAAACCACACGTGTTAACTGTCTCCGACACCAGGAATACTATTAATTAGAAAAACCAAACAAAGGGCTGGAGACCAGCTCGGTGGTAGAGCTCTCTTGCCTAGTATGAGTAAGACCCTAGGTTCTACCCCCAGCACCAACAAAACAAAGCAACAGTAACTACAAATTTAAAGGGGGATCCATTCACCTTGAGTTTTGAAGAAGCCTGAAGAGTGACACTATTCACAGCCAGCTCTCAGTTAAAGCCAAAAAAGGCAATCCCCTCCTGGTGACCAGCTTTACTCCATCATTACAGTATTTTACAAAGTAAATTTTTTTTAAAAGGTGAATCCATGCTCCTTTTGTGTGTCTTCCCTTCCCCCACCCATTTACTGAGATTTCATAAGCCATTCTGGAAATAAGTGTCCTGGAATGTGCCCCCAGTTTTTCATACACACCATGAGTAGTAGTATGCCTGAGTACCCTCACTTCTCATAACTGCTGACCCAGAGTCATGCCAGCCTCAGACCTCAGACCTTTCTCAGGTCCCAACTATGGAAAAATTAAATGGTCTTCCCTGAGCTAAGAGTGGACAGTGAGGTGGAGCACAAACATCCCAGAAAACACTTGGCCAGAATCTTCAGCTCCTGCAGCTGAGCTAAACAGCAGAACACATCAGTAGGGTTGGTTCCCAATGGTGAAATCCCTTTGTGTTCTCAGTAAGAGACAAAAGAGTGGGAAGGTCCTCGGGTAAACAGATAGAAAGAATTCCACAGCCCCTTGGCCCTGGGAGCCCTTTCGCAGAAACCCGATCTCATAACCTAACCTTCAACAGGGAATCAGCCTCCTGACAAATTTCCTCAGGCTGACTTAAAGTCCACCAGTCCCTGAGTGAAAACCAAGTCAAGCCTGGTGCAAGGCTGAAGGCCTCCTAACAGACTGAAGCAGGCATGCTGAGGATTATCTTGTCCAGGAAAGGAGAAAAAACAGAGGTCATTGATTCTGGAGACCTTCCCAGACACCACGCTTCCCAAATGATTTCACTCAAATCCAGCCTAAGGCCCAGCTTCTCTCTCTCTCTTAATTATAAATAACGAAGGCCTGCTCTGCCGGACCTGAGCTTGCTAAATCAAATACTTCTTCCCCAACTAAACCTTGTTCCCCATCTTCTTCCCTTCCCGCATTCCAGATCCACCCTGGGTCTGGCAGCTTCATGTCATATGCCCCATTTGGTCTCTCCCAGGGAGATGTGTTTCTCTGGCTGATTATTAGCTGAGAGCCATCCCCCTTTGGTTCTTAGAAAGCTATCTCACTGGGGAACTCCAGATGCTCTATAGGGGATACAGATGTGTCAGGAGGGAGGCAAGGGAAGAGGATCTCAGTATAGCCCAGCACTTCCCGAATGCAAAGGCCAAGAAGAGGTTTCAAATAAACCGCCTGTGGAGTGCCCTCCCTGCACCCTGACCTTCCCAAGTCTCCAGCTGGCTGAGGTCTATCTCGGGCAAGCTTCAGGTAAAGTCTGATCGCAGCCCTCCCAGGCAAGAAACGCAGGTTATGCTGGGAGATGCGCAGAACCAGGGTGACTTTCAGGGGAAGAAAGACGGCAGGACAGAACCCAGCCTGCCACCTCTTAGGACTTCAGGATGATCACTCAAGAGAGGGGAGTAAGATTCAAGCCGGGGTGACCCCCAGCAACCCACAGGCTTTTAAATCTATCCTGAGGGGCTAGAGCGATGGCTCAGCATCTCTCTAGATGATGAGAGTTAAACGCTCTTGTTGCTCTCATAAAAGACCCAGCATGCGCATGGCTGCTAATGACCATCCCTAACTCCACTTCCAGAGGATCTCATGCCCTCTTCTGGCCTCCGTGGCCACTGCATGCATGTGGTGTACAGCCGTACACAGGCAAAAAAACACCTATACACATAAAATAAAAACACATACACCTTAAAAAAAAAGATAAAAACATTAAATGTCAAGATGTACATTTAGCAGAAACAAAGAATACAACTCACTGGCAAGCAGAATTCCTCAAAGGCGGGCTTCACGAACGTAATGTACTGAGATAAAATCTGTTCAAGGTCCCTCCCTCTTTCGCTGATGTCCCTCAATACTGTAAGAGAAGGAAAAATAACCATCAAGAACACAACACAGTGCATGAGGTAGCATGCCAGGCTCCCGCAGGCCACCCAGCTGACTGAGAAGTCAGGACTACTTAGAGACTTGCCCTAGGATGGATCAGCCACAGTTTCAGAAAAAAAACAAGTTATTTAAGTCTCAATACCATCAAATTCTACTACAGTGTGTCCCCTAACATAAAAGGCTGCCTAGCCAAGACTAGCAGCTTTCTTGTTTCAAGCAAACAAAATCTCAACATGAACCAGAAAAGATCAGGGCATCCCCGAAGAGTCGTGACAACAGGAAGCAGTGGCGCCCGGCTGCAGAAAGCTGGCCTGTGTTCCCAAGTCCAGGGACCCACTGCTGTGGGGTCAGCCAATCATCCAACTCACCCACCCTCTCCTAGGTGGGAATCCCAGTGATGGGGAAGCTTTTTTCTGCTCACCTGGGGCACAGAAGCTTGCAAATAGAACATTAGTTAGTGAGAAAACCACGCTCTCGGGGATAGTGAGCCCAAGAAAGGAGGAAGCCAAGGTGGATCCAGATTTACCATCTATCATCCACCATCTTGACAAGGGGGTACAATCTCCAGCATGGCGGCTGGTACACAATCCAGTCAATAAGCCTACCCTCCGTTGGCAACTGTAGCTCTAGCCCAACCAGGGGTAGGGGCAGGGGCTCCAGGAGAGCAGAGCAGGAAGATCAGTCAATGTGAGGAGGACAAGGTGCATGGGGGGAGGTGTGTGCGCAGAGGAACCCTGCAGAACACTGGAAAGGTGTGACAAGGTTCAGGAGAGGCCAGCGGGATACAAACCCATGCAATGGATATGTTAAAAAGGGACACATGGCGAAGAAGACTCGTGTCAAAGAAATGGTGACAAGCAATAACAGAAGGCACTGTCACCTAACTCCCTAAGAGCCTTCAAGGAAGTTGTCACCTTAAACGGACTAGGATGACTCCGTGGCTAAGGGCCAGCTAGCTCACTGCATTTGAAACGCCCTGCTCCTTGGGTACTGCCAGGAAGCAGAATCAGGCCAAGGGTTGAGTCAGAACAAGATCTTGGCACAAACCGGAAACTCCAAAAAAAAATCTCCACCAACCCAACACCTCCACCCCAAACCAGCCTGAGCCCTACACATGTGCTGGGCAGGATGGGATCATTCCCAAAGGAGGAAGGAATGGGCAGGAAGCTGCAAGTTGGCCGGTTCCCTGCCTGGCCACATAGCCCTTCCAAATCCAGGCGTGTTCTTTCAGCTCTAAAGGCCCATGCCCTACTCTTCCTTCTCCTGATGCTAGAACAGAGAGGGAAGCCCTCGGTAAACTCAGTCACCAAGAGTAAGGAAGGGAATCCAGGAGGGCCTGAGCCTCCCAGGCACTGCAGGATTCCAAGGCCAACTTCTCCCTTATTGGTATGTTAGCTGTAAGCCTAGAAGTTTATGAAAGATGGATGGGAGCATGGTACTGCATTCTCTTGGAATATTCTCCAGCCCCACTACTACTACCTACCACTGTTAGGGACTGTCCCCTGCCCTCAGCACCCTGCACTTCACCAAGCATATGCCAAGCATGTTCTTTGTCCTACCTGGACAGAAGGAACTTGTAAAAATAAATGGCATATAGAAAAACTGTACAAATCTACCAGGAAAGTGGCTTGGCAGAAGGGTACTTGTAAAGAGACATCTGAAATGAGGAGGCAGCAACCTGCCCAGACAACAAAGGGCCAGAGAAGACTCGGGGGCACGGGCGGGGGTGGGGGGGAGTGGGGGGGGTGGGTACACATGCCTTTAATCTCAACACTTGGGAAGCAGAGGTAGGCAGATCTCTTGAGTTGAGGCCAGCCTGATCTACACAGCCAGGGCTACACAGAGAAGCCCTGTCTCAAAACCCAAGTTTCACATTACTTTGAAGATTTCCCATATTCATATAAAGACCCTCTCTCCCCACCCCAGGCCAAGAAACAGAAGGAGAATGTGTGGTTTAATCTGCACCATGCTGACCTGATTTGAGTTAGTAGCCAAGACCCACTCAATTTCCAAAGACTTCACAACTGCTCCAAATCTGGCTCTAATTCCCTAGATGCTTGTCTTCTCTCCCTTCTTTGAAGTCTCTCTAGGATTGAGTCCCACTTGCTAGACTAGTCAGCCAGTAGAGCAGACTCCTGGGATCAGAGTCCCCAGAGGCCGGCATTGCTGCACAGAACAAGATACCAGCCACCCACCTCTCCAAGATTCTGACCTGAGAGGCAGCAACTATCAACTAATGGGCCCGGTGGCACGGCCCCCGCGTTACCTCTCATCTATCCCTAGAGGACTAATCTCCGGATTACCTGATAGAAAAATATGGTTCAAAGAGGTTAAAACACAACTTGCCCAGGGCCACACATCCATGAGCAGTGAAGCTGGACATCACCCATTTCACCTGGCTTTGAACTTGTGTTTCTTAATAGAACACACTGCCTCTTTAACTCGGCAACCATCAGGGACAATGACAAACCAAGCTAGGCTTGTAGGTAAGGTGGTAAGTAAGCCAGACACTGGGGCAGACGCATGGCAGTTGGGGGGTTCCATAAAGAAACACAAACCTGGGGTATGGCTAGAACCACTGATGTCACAAGGCTAGATGGGAGACCTGCCTGCTGAAACTAACATGGCGTCTCTCCTGTCTGTTCTTCACACAGTGACACCTTTGCTGCTCCCCACCTAGAGGGAAGTGAGGCTCCAGAGTGGCACGCAAACCCAGACTAGTTTCTCTCAGTTCTACTGGTTCCACTAACAGCTCTTCCCAAATATTATGTTGTCAATGTGTTTACTAGAATGTCCAATAAGTCACAGATTCACCTACCGGGACCTGTTTGAAACAAGGCCTTCCTACACACCTAAGGATGACCTGCCTCAACCTCCTCGGGTACATTACAGGTATAGGATACCTGTTTGTGTGATGCTGGGGATTGAACGTAGGGCTTCATAGATGCTGGGTAAGCACTCTGCCCACTGAGCTGAGCTATTTCCCTAGCCCAAGCTACTTCCTACTGTCTTGTTCACTATATCTCCCGTATATTCCATCCACATGGGGCTCTTGGAGGAGGGCGCTGTGTCTGTGTAGATAATGAGCATCTTCTCTAGGTGCCTCCAGGTCCCCCCTAACTCCTGTGACCTAACCCTTCTCCTCCTGAAAGGCTCCCAGTGGAAGCACATGGCTCAGGATCCTGCAGAACTCAGCTCCTCACCCAGTTCTGGGGCCTCAGAGAATGCACAGGCTGGATGGACATGAGCATGGGTGCACACTCGGGAAGGCCTGCCGGGGAATGCTCCAGGGCTGGGTAGAGAGAAGAAGAGCATGCAGAAGCAGATGGTGGAACAAGACACCCGGAACTGCAGGCACAGGGCTCCCTGTCCCCAGATGCCCTACGGTTACTTCCAAGACCAAGGCATCTTTTCTTGATGCCTCATGAGAAAATAAAAAAGACCTGGGCATTTCATCTTAGTGACCTCACAAGCCTTTCTTTATCTAAACAGTAAAGTGACTAATCCCTTCCTAAATGTCACTAAACATTGGGTGACAGGATGTCCTGGGGTTGGGCTACAGCTGGGCAGGGTCACAGAGCCACACAGCTGCATAAGGAGAGGTCCAGGCTTCAGGCATATGCCTCTCACGGGTTTCCACCTATCTGCTCCCAAGGTAGCCACCACACAGGCCATCTGAAGCCTTACAGAACGCACCTCTGCGAGAGAGACGAGTGTCCGCATCTGTGTCCACAAAAAGCTTCATCTGGAACAGGTCTCGGACCTCTTGGGAGTAGAAGGCCAGGATCCCTTCAAAGAGCACCACGTCCGCGGGGTAGATAGTGACCGTCTCCTCTTTCCTGCAAAAGACAGATGGACTGAATGGCCAGGGAGCCGGGTGACAGCAAGGAGCAGAGCATCTGCTGGGTTGAGGTTCTGGGTTCTCTCCCTCCAAAGACATACACAGTAGATAGAGGAGCTAGGCCCAGAGACCTCAGGCCACCACCACAGACAAGACGGCGTTCAGAAGGCTAAGGAAAGCTCTTCTGAACTTTTGCCATACATACAGCAGGAAAGAGGAGCAACCGTCATTCTTTAAAATAAAGTAAATGGGTTGAAGAATACAGACATTCTGTCTCTAGTATCTGTGTCTCGTTTACTGTCCCTGTATACTCCATCCACATGCTGTGCTCCAAGCAGGCCAGTGTGTCTGTGTAGGTAATGAGCATCTTCTCTAGCTGCCTGTACGTGTGGATAGTTATACAGGAGACCGTAAACGAGGCATTTTGTCTCTACAAAAGCGGGTATGACTTCTAGTTTCCCTGAAGGCATCTCCAGGAATGCTGTCATGCCTGGCACTTCTGCAGCTGAGTAGTCCGAACTTTAAGAATTGGTATTCGGGCCAGGCGGTGGTGGTGCAAGCCTTTAATCCCAGCACTCGGGAGGCAGAGGCAGGCGGATCTCTGTGAGTTCGAGGCCAGCCTGGTCTACAGAGTGAGTTCCAGGATAGGCTCCAAAGTTACACAGAGAAACCCTGACTGGAAACCACCACCCACCCCCACCCCCACAAAATATATATATCAGTATTCTTATACAATTCTACCCACTCCTCCACACCTGGGGCAACTTAAGCCGAAGAAAGAAACAAAAGGAAGAGGTAGGGAGGGGGAAAAGAGAAGTTCTGGAGGACAGTGAGATGAATGAGAAAGCACTGGACGGAAGTTCAGAGTTCGGTTCTCTCTCCACCTCTTCCGAAGGCATCATCCTTATTGACAGATACCTTACTCATTTACAGGGTTGGACAGCCAAGGCAGGTCCTAATGCAAACACAACTTTTCAAAAGCCAGGTGGGTGACATATTGCAAAATGGTCATGGAGTGGGTCCTCACACACAGGCCTGCTTGGGGCTTCTCTGCCCCCTGCCCCTTCAGTACAATCCTCAGCCTTTGGTAAGATATCTGCCCCACACCTCCTGACAGGCCCCTATGGCCCCTCACTCTGTTTACCTGCAAAGCTTCTGACAGCCTAACTAGCAAGTGAGCTAACATTCACAAACTACTTTAAGTTCCTTAAGCAACAAAAGTTCTCTGTGCAAACCCTGGGAGGTCAGCAGAAGAGCCCACAGAAGAGGATGCTGTCCTCCATAAGCCCCTCCAATTCATTAGGTCTGTACTGAAGTCTCAAGTGGGCACTACTACCTCCCCCGTGCAACCTGGCTGAACCTTTCCATTCAACTCCTTTAAGCCTTCCTCTTCCCTTCACACTATTCCACAGGTCCTCTTCTTCCCCCAGCCGTATTCTAAGTCCTTCCCTGAACCTGGAAGGAAAGCCATGCACTGGAGTGTCTCATCGGCTGGACACCACCACTTCCCTCTACGGCAGAAAACTCTCCTTCCCTGTGCGGGTCCAGGTCGCACTGCTGACAAAGACTCAGAAGATGATGAGGCAACCCCACAATGTACACAGAAGACAGTAACAGAGGGACAGAGATGCCATGCAAACACTCTAGAGGCCGGAAGCAGGTATGGTGCCTTTTTGCACTTTCCCATGAGCCCCAGCCCCTGCTCTCATGGTCGGGTTTGAGACATATTCCCTCTTACTGTCTGGCTGCCCCCTTCCAAGTCTTCACTCTCCCAGCCCCCAACAGTGAGCATAACTCCAATCCCTACAGTTAGGGTGATGCTAGGTGCTAATTTTCTGAGCCCCCCACACAGCAGGCTCCGCCCCCCACAGGAGGCACTAGTGAGGGAACAGGACAGTCCCACCCTGACCTTCTCTCTTCCTCCTCTACCCCAACCTTTGCTGCACCCTCAAGTTCTGGTTATGAGAAGGGTACAGGCTGTGCGTGCACTTCACTAAGGGCTGAGACATGGAGAACGGGAGAATGGAGAGGCAAGGACTAGGTTTAAAATGACAGGAACATCTGGTAAGAGAGAAACATTATGCGATCTAACTTCCTACTTGAAAAGAATTCAACTCAAGGGAGAATGGCAGAGAGTAATCGGAAGAACGAAAAGCCAGCAGGAGAAACGTTCGTAACTGCCCACGGATAAGGACATTTACTGAACCACTACAAGGCCAGGTACAAGGAGCCACATCTGGGAACAGGCCATCTAAAAAGGCAGCTTATGACTTCGGAGTCAAGAAGTGGCATGTTAACCCGCTCTGAAGACTCGTGTCTGGCCAACAAGAGTGAACATTCCCAAAGTAATCGTCAAACAAGGGCAAGGAGGGTGAGCTCAGAATCTACCCATGCTCTAGGATCCCGAGGGGGGGCTTCAGTAGAGAAGGTGAGTCTGTCTTGATTGAGATGCTGTCTGGAGAATGGGGACTAACATTGGGGTGTGGACTTGATGGCCTCAAGCCCTCATCTCTCCACACTGTCCAAGAGCAATCACAGCATGAGAGCAGAGATGCTGCTTTGTCCCTTCCCTGTCCTGCCCTGGGTTCCACCCCCCCCCCATTGACATCTTCTTTAAAGAGCCAAGATTCTGGGGTGTACATCACAACAAACATGCACGCCATCTGTCCCAGCTGGTTTTGTGTGTCAACTTGACACAAGCTAGAGTCAGAGAGGAAGGAGCCTGCTCGGTTGAGGAAATGCCTCCATGAGATCCAGCTGTGAGGCATTTTCTCAATTAGTGATCAATGGGGAGAGAGATCCTAGTCCATGGTGGGTGGTGCCACCCCTGGCCTGGTGGTCCTGGGTTCTACAGAAAGAAGGCTGAGCAAGCCAGGACAAAAGTCAGTAAGCAGCTCCCCTCCAGGGCCTCTGCATCAGTTCCTGCCTCCAGGATCCTGCCCCGTTTGAGTTCCTGTCCTCGCTTCCTGCAGTGAGGAACAGCAAGGTGGAAGTGCAAGCCACATAAACCCTTTCCTCCCCGACTTACTTTTTGGTCATGGTGCTTCGTCGCAGCAATAGAAACCCCAACTGAGACACCATCCATCCCTTACACCACCAGCCCAAAGTACAAGCCCATCCTTCAGAGAGAAAAAGGAAATGATCCAGCCGTTCCTGGAAACATCCTCATGGAAGTTGGGGAAGGTACCAGGCAGTGGTGATGCACACCTTTACTCCCGGCATTCAGGAGGCATAGGCAGGTGGATCTGAGTTTGAGGCCAGCCTGGTCTATAGAGTGAGTTCCAGGACAGCCAGGGCTACACAGAGGAGCTCTGTCTCAAAATACAAAACAAACAAACAAAAAAACCAAGAAAGAGAGGGGAGAGAGAGAGAGACGGGAGGCAGGAAGCTGAGTGCACTTCTGGGATGCTCTAGGCTGCAACAGCTAACAACCTCTGGCCCAGCTTACTTACCGCGAGTGGGAGACGAAGTCATACACGGGTATCTGGACTGTTTTTCCTTCGGTGATTTCTTTCAGTGTTTTGAAGATAAGTTCGTTGTCAAAGGCATCTGAAGGAAATCAAACTATTAAAACGGCTCTTGGTTTTAAACTAACCTGTCATAAAATCACAACAAACTTCACACCCAGAACAGGCTGCCCTTCCAAAGCCAATGTCCACCCATGGTGGAACACAAACACGCCCTGGATCTTAAAACAGGGTGTGTGAGTGAGCTCTGGCAAACTAATCTGTGGTTTGTTTTCTGCTGACTTTCTGTACCTGGTGTTGGCACGCCCCCTCCCATCTCTCCTCAAAGGTCAGCTGGTGCCCTGGGATCGATTGGCGCATGCTAAGCATAGGTCTCATGCCAAGAAGAGCTGACTCCCACCAATATGAGAAACCTAAACCACCTGAAGGAGCAACACCTTGATCTGGGATATCAGCAAAACTCACTTAGGGGGCCACCTTAAAACACCCCCACTTCCCTTCTTGATGGTCACCAATCAGACCACATGGGCCAAATGCACACACATGGGATGGTGTGGGGGTGGGGGTGGTAGAGGCTGCTACACATCAGAAGGCAAAAGACCAGCTGTGTTTGTTTCTCGGGCTCTCTGCCCAAGCTTGCATGGTTTACCTTCATTCAATACAAATGCAATCAGCTCTCTGCAAAGTGTTCAAAACCCATTCTTTCCTGTAAGCCCATGATGACCACGTGAGGTGGTCCTTAGGCCCCTACGTTGGATACAGGAACAGACTGGGAGAAGCTAAGCCCTTCCTCATGAACACAACCACAACCCACTCCGCCTGCAACACACAGACCTCTCAACCCCTAACTCACCCGGGTGATCAAAGTTGAACTGGCCCTTTAGGGCTTTGGCCTTCTGCTCAGAAGTGAGGACTCGGTAGAAGCTATCCTGGCTCAGGATGACCACCTGCTTCTGGCGGTAATCCACCTCATTCTGCCCCAGGAGCTGCACGATCTTGGCACAAACGGAAGACTGGAAGGAGAGAAGACAGCAGGGAATGAGAGAGGGTGTGTGGGAGTGTGCTGGGACAAAGGAAGTGCAGATGTCTAGCCCCTAAACGGAGCTAAGGGAAGTAGCCAGCAGCTCAGGTACTCTTGGCCACTTAAAAGGGAGGACCAGCCCCTAAAAGGAGGTCCAAGCATCCCACAGTCCTCAGCAGACTTCTACTCAGGGTACTCCATGCTAGAAGGTGTGGAGGCAATGGTCCTCTCCTCTCTGATAGCCAGTGAATGAAAACGGAGTGCCAATTATGAATCCACCTTCTTGTCCCTTGTGTAGAAACACACGAGACACCAGAAAGTGGAATTAATACTCTGCTGATGGGTCAAAGAAATAAAAAATGACTACATAAGCATGGGGCACCCAGCCCCTACACATCTCCATCGGCGCAAGGAAGAGCCACAGCAAAGGCTGGATGGTTCAGTGGTTAAAGTGCTTGCTGCTCTTCCAGGGGACCCGAGTTTGATCCCTAGCACCCAGGTGCGGTGGCTCACAGTCACCTGTAACTCCAACTCCTGGGAAGCCAACAGCCTCTTCTGGCTTTCACACAAATGCAGATACACACATGTACATATAAATAAAAAGATAATCTTAATACATAAGTCACTCCAAAAGCAGACGGTCAAGATGGCTCGGTGGGGAAAGGTGCTGGTCACCAAGCCTGATAATCTGTGGTAGAAGAAAAGACTGGACTTCCATAAGTTGTCCTCTTGATCTCCACATACATATACACATGTGTACTAAAGAAAGATGTTAATGAACAAAACCAAAAGCTCCCAGAAGTGCCGGGCAGTGGTGGTGCATGCCTTTAATCCTAGCACTTCCTGAATTTGAGGCCAGTCTGGCCTACAAAGCGAGTTCCAGGACAGCAAGAAGAAGAAAAAAAGAAGAAGAAGAGAGGAAGAGGAGTAGAAGAGGAAGAGAAGGAAGAAGAAGAGGAAGAAGAAGAAAGCTACAAAGCAATACCTCAACATTCCTTGTGGGGCCATTTAACCAATTACAACAGACGAAGAAATAGCATGTGTAGAGAGTTATTGGGCTCAGTTTTGTTCTTAGGCCTGTTTTATAAACTTTGCCATCTAATTTTAACAATAAAACAGACATACCAAAACATAAAGTTACAATTCTTATTCTTATAAAGTTGCTTGATTTCTATGATCACGAGAACAGCGGCCACTCCTGTTGCCCTAATTGGTACACAGACTGTTCTCCTGCGCATCCCTGTGTGGCGTGTGCATCACACAACCCAGTAGTAAGAATCCTTCAAGGAGGAACAATAGTTTGATGCAGTTATTATTCAAGATCTCCATCCTTATCACAGGGTCACCGGAACAATTACCCTCTTCCCACTTCCCACACACTCAAGTGGGACAAGAGGGCACTAAAGAGGTGGGTGCCTCAGCATCTTAAGCCAGGCAGTGGTCTCAGGCCAGCCTGGTCTACAGAGTGAGTTCCAGGACAGCCAGGGCTACACAGAGAAACCCTGTTGGGAGAAGGGGGCGTACTTGCTGCTCTTGCAGAGGACCTGGGTTCAATCCCCAGCACCCACATGGTGGTTCAAGCAATCATCTGTAACTCTAGTTCCAGGATGACACCTTCTGACCCCCCTGGGCATCAGACATGTATGTCGGTAAAACATTCATACACTAGAGTAAAATAAATAAATAAACCTTAAGAACCTGAAATTTTTACTTTTAAGTAGGACAGGTCTACTGTAACTGTGAGTTACTGTCTAAATACAACCAAACACATGGCCTGTTCAGTCTCGGGGCTGACCTTAAGCTTATTATGTTCAAACACACAATCCTCTTCATTGAACTCCAGAACTAAGGTGGGTTTGGCATCAGCTCCAATATTCCCCACTAATTTCGTCCAACTCCAGCAGACATTGGCAGGGACGGAAGACACAGAGGACTGAACAGACACACGACAGTGTCCAGCCCCTCTGCATCCCTAACTCTATGTTTGTAATAAATGCCATAGAATTTCATATATACTAAAGGCAAGGAAGTGGTATATGTCTGTGAAAAGGAAGAGAGAGAGTACATATTCAGAAGTTCTAGAAATGTTATGTTCAGAAGAATCCAGTTGCTGGGAGGCAGTAACGACAGGCTGAGTGTACCAGATATGCTCAACAGTGGACCCCTTTCTCAGAGACACTCTCACTGCCCTGCGGGGAGCCCCAAAGTGGCGGCTCGTCACCAGGACCCTCCAGCTGGCAGTCCCGAAAAGGGCAGCTGCTGAGCCTGCTGCACAGTTTCTGGCCCAAAGAAAGGCATTTTTCTCTAAACCCATGCTCACACAGGAGGTGGCTCACACAGCCCAGACACCATCTGGCTATTCTATTTCTAGCAGTGTGTCTTCTGGGAGCTAAGCCTTAAGATGCTCCTGGCCAGTTCCAACACTGCTGAGGAAGCAGAGAGCTGAGGACTCTTCTGCCTCTTTGCCATTCGCTCTCCAACCCCCAGGATATACAGCGGGGGCTGGAGAGCTCTGGTGGCCTCACCCTTGGGGGTGGGGAGAGAAGGCTGGGGTTATCGGTTGAGGGATGGAGTGGCAGTTCTCACCAGCAGCCTCACAGAGACATCCTGGCTACGGGCCACTCTGCCCAGCCGCTACAAGCGCATCAAGTTGCCTGTCAAGTTCTGGGGAGGCTGCTTCAGAATCAGAGGGAGGGAAGCCTTGCAAGCAGTCAGCCAGGCTTAAAGGAAGCCAATGAGCAGGCAGGCAGACTCATCACTTCCTTCCCCTCAGTTAACACGGGCTCTGAACTCAACTGACCTCACCAGCTGGTGGTGGGCACAGGTCAGGCACCAACAGCCATCTGGCCCCTTTGCTCGGGTACTGTAAGTCATACCAATTACTCTTCAGCCTTGCCCTGTCCCTATCATTACTAAGTTCTATGGTGTCCATCTCCAGAAGAAAACACCGCGGCCCCCAGACATAACGTCACTCTTCTGGGGCCAAGGGTGATCCCCACACAACCCAGAGACTCTAATTTACAGGCGTGAGAACATCAAAACACCCATAATTTGCCCTGGTCACAACTGAGAACAGAGTTCAAATCTGGAGCAAACCAACCTCGTGGCACCAGTAGAGAGGTGTCGCTCAAATGCTTCCCTGGAGTAGCTGAGAGCCAAATAGTCTTGGAGTGGGTGGTCCAAAACCAAGCATTGCTAAGCAGGCAAACTGCAAAGCACACCAACCGTGCACCCAATGCACACACACAATCTCAATGAGCAACTCACTAAGCCACTACTAAAGTATGAGGGTCTCCAATACCTCAGAGGCCACAGATCATTCCAACAGCCCACAAAGTCCTGGTTTGTGACTTGGCTGTTAAATCTCCAGGGGCTGGCAGGGCTTTGTGACAACAGAAGTCTTCCTTCTCTCAAAGCTGGCATCTTTAAATACACGGCTCCTTTTTAGTGTGAGCCTTGGTTTAGACTATTCTCCTCCTACATTCTAGCCTAACATATACAAAACACTTAAACCCTTGAGATGGCTGGTTGTGTGTTCTGAATCTCAAGGCCTGAGCATTACCTGGGCACTGACATTCCCTGCCCTTCCTTGCAGTCTGCCATTATGCTAAATTCTGGTCACTTAAATATGCAGAAGTCTTAATCCAAAGGTTGCTGGAATCTGCTTAAATAATTAAGTGCCCTCCTCTTTTGTTCCTGTTAAAGAGGAAGACTTGACAGCTGGAGCGTAAGCAGCCACCCCGCAGCAACTAAAGATGGACAGACAGCAGCTAAAGAAAACAAGTCTGAGAGTGAAATAATCACAAATCAGATACAGGGGTCATGGTGCATGCTATGCTCAGAGTATGTCCTCCACAGTCATGCTGAAACACACTTGTGAAGAGCACAAGGTCAGAAGGTGAGGGCTCTGGGAAATATTCTACTCTCATTTTCCATTGCTGTGATAAAATACCTCAGGTAGGTAGGTGGATGATAGGGATAATATCACATCATGAACACTCCCACAGAACATACTGAGCACCAGGAACCACGCTGAGGATTTCACATACAGTCACTCCTGGATACCCCAATGGGATCAGTTCCAGCAACTCCCCTAGAAGCCCAACCCCTGTAGATGCTCAAATCTCCTATGTAAGATGACATAGTATCTGCAGATAGCCTCCTGTGGACTTTAAAATCATCTCTAGATCACTTACAATACTTACTGCAATGTTACACGAGCAGCTGTCAGGCTGAGGTCTGAATGTGATTTACAACTCTCTCCTGTCCCTCTCTCTCTCCCCATCCAAGTTTGCGTGAAACACAGACACAGAATGTGCTGGCTAGTTTTATGTCAATTTGACACAAGCTAAAGTCATCCGAGAAGCGACAACTTCAATTAAGAAGATGTCTCCATAAAAATCATACTGTAGACAAGCCTGTATGTCATTTTCCTAATTAGCGATTGATGGGGAGGGCCCTGCCCATTGTGGGTGGTGATACCCCTGGACTGTGGTCCTGGTTCCATAAGAAAGCAGGCTGAGCAAGCCATGAGGAGCAAGCCAGTAAGCAGCATTCCCTCCATGGCCTCTGCATCAGCTCCTGCCTCCAGGTCCCTGCCCTGCCTGAGTTCCTGTCCTGACTTCCTTTGATGAACAGCAATACGGAAGTGTAAGCCAAATAATAAGTTGCTTTGGGTCACAAAAGCATGGCATTTCATCACAGCAATAGAAACCCAAAGACACAGAACCTGTGGCTAGAGCCACCTTAACCCTCCAACCAACCTATGATGTGGTTGTTATTATCCTCTCTTACCTAACAGGAAACGAAGTCACAGAGAGGAAGATTAAGTGATTCAGCCCGTGACCTGGCATGGAAAAGCAGCTGGGCCCGTCTGCAAGCTCAGACAAGCTGCAGTGAGGACAGGTGCTCATAATCACTGTGCACACCACCAGGCCTGCCACACTTCAGAGCGGATAGAAAGCCCTCTCTTCCCAGGAGCCCCAGGAGTCTTCAAACACGGTGTAATGCCAACATGGTTAAATCGAACATCGAAGGAAAGCATCGTCGTAAGGCTCTGTAACCCTCCCTGCATGTTCCCAGGTGCTTGCTGGGCCTCTTGTGAAGTTAATTCTTCTGATAAATACTTCACTATGAAGGGAAAGGTAAACCACTTCTGTCTACAATTAGTTCTTTTGGTTAAAGGGGTATCTGAGTACATGTTCAAGGAGGCACAAATTGCCACTCTAGAAAGCAGGGGAGCCCCTGTTGTGTTCTAGAGGGAAATGAGTGGTGCGGCAAAGCTCATCGCACACAGATGCTACACTCGTGCTGGCGTCAAGCTGTGAACTGACGGACCCCATTCAGGAGGAGGACCAGACTAAGAATGGCAGCGTCCCCACTCCCTTACCAAGCAACAAGCTAACCGCCATGAGGAAGTGTGTAAGAGGAGAGGGGAAATCCAGGCTGGTGCAAATACCGTGACTGCCCCCTCAAGAGAAAGACGGCAGCCACAGAAGGAAACACGAAAGGCCACCTGGTTAGCGATAAAAAGCTGTGGGGTTCTACATCATCGATGTAAGCAGAGAGGCAGGAATGGGAAGGCACTGCTCACATCGAACCCTGGGGTCATCCAGTCTGGGTCATCCAGTCTGGTTACCAGCTGCGCAAAGGCAGAATCTCAGGCAGCACTGTGCATGGGATTCAGGCAGCCATGTTACTCTCACAAACAACAGCCGTTCTGTATAAAGAAATGAATTATTTTAGCCTCCTCTTCCTCACTCTAGACCTGAATATGGAATCCGTGGCCACACCCACAGATTTTCTTTTAATTTCCTAACCTTTTCTCCATTTCGTGTCCTTTTTATTCCTCAGCGGTTCCTTCATCCTCTTTGCCTCCCAAAATACCAAACAGGTCACAGGAGGACCGCAAGAGGGCGCCAATCCAGCAGCTCCTGACCCTGAAAACAGGCCAGACCCACACAGTACAGAGGGCAGATGAGACCTGAGAGGGAGTTTCCTGGGAACACTCAAGAGTGCCAGACAGACCTGCAGCTGCGTGCCCCATGGAACCCATCGGGGCAGAGACCCAGGCTCTGCCTCCAGTCTGCTGGCTCACAGCTGCACACTCGAGAAAGGCCTAGGCTTTGGGCTGCACTAAAGGAGCAGGAACCCACAGCAAATCTGAAGAGCAGAGACAAAGGTCTTTAAACACATGATCTATCTATCTCCCACTTCACACCAGGTGTTCTGCTGAGTGAGATCTTGTTTCCTCCAACCACAGGAACTAGCTAGTGCGCACACACACATGCATATGCACGTTAGTGTATACAGACACATACACACAATTGCCCACACACACCTAAAAGTACATGCCTTAGTAAAATCAATGAGGAGTTTCTGCCCCCCCACCAATGCTTTTGATGAAATAATTCCACATATATAACTAGAGATGCAAAATTAAGAAACAACAGCGTTTCTAATCTATTCTGGAAAACCTACTTCCCTCAAGACCTACTCCCTGTGTCTTGTTGGCAATGGTTCCTGCAGCGTTCCCTCAGCAAAACTCCCTGATTGAGAAGCTTAAAGAAAGCTCTCCCTGTGCAAGGCGTACCATCATAGGTAGTGGGCTCCAAAAAGCCCGCTCACTAATCAGGGATGGATCCTGATCCTACTGCCAGGGGCCCCTTAGACAGACCAACCTACACAACTGTCTTGCTTTTGCAGAGGGCCTAGTTCTGTCCCATGCACGCTCCACAGCTGTTGGTCTAAAGTTCATGAGTTCCCACCAGCTTGGTTTGGTTGTCTCTGTAGGTTTACAGGGGGAGGGGCTTGGACCTGCCTCAACTGAATGTACCAGGCTCTGCTGACTCCCCATGGGAGGCCTTACCTTTTCAGAAAAGGGAATAGGGGGTGGGTTGAGGGGGAAGGCTGCGGGGGAGAGGGAGGAGGGAAGAGAGGGGGAATCTGTGGTTGGTATGTAAAAATAAATTTTAAAAAA
>CABHPH010066276.1:0-28889 GCA_902168325.1 Peromyscus nudipes | reverse complement strand
AGGGAATTATCACATATTAGTCTTCTGAAAAGAGAGGCTTCCATGCAGTGCCTTATCCTTTGGAATGTGAGAGGACACAGTAAGAAGATGTTGGTATACAAATTAGACAAACAAAAAAAGACAGGAAATATTCTAATGCCTTGAACTTCCTATCCTCCAGAACTGTGCAAAAGGTTTTTATTGTTGTTCTAGGCATTCAGCCTATGGTATAAACCTTACTTTAGAAGTCCAGGTGTACTAAAGTAACATGTGCATCTCAGCTTCCTCATCAAGGTGTAATGGCTCATGTAGAGGGATTATATGTGAAGTGCTTGACATACAACAAACCTCACTAACTCTACTTATCTCTATTTGGGCTCCTGAGGGTAAGCCCACTTCTTTGCCTCGCAATTGCTCCAGTTCTTACACCGAGTTCCTTATCTAGCATCCTGGGCTCGGCTTCTGGCGTCACTCTTAGCCTTATAAGCTCTCCATGTCTTTAGAACTCTATTTTATCTGCAACTGGATTCACTTACCTCTAAGAGGGAAATCCAACATTAAGGTTGTTTCAAGAATGACATGAGATAACTAATACTAAGTATTTAATACAATGTCCAACGTTGTCAAAGTACATGTAAAGCTTGGGAAATATGTGGAAAAGTTCTAAAACGACAGTGTGCTGGGCCTGCTCAGTTAAACTTCCCATTTCAGTGCCCAGTGACCTGGCAGGGACTCTTCCAATCAGCCCTGGAGCTGTCTCATTCATTCATTGGCACTGCTTTTGGTTTCGGTTTTACCTTTTACAGACTGTGGCTCTCAGAAGCAGAGTCTTTCTCCTTTTAAACATGATTAAAATGATTTTTTTCTACTTCTCTTTCATTAAAAATAGATTTTTTCATGCATTATATTCTGATTACAGTTTCTGCTTCCCCAACTTCTCCAGGATCCTCCCTACCACCCTCTCCCATCTGAATCCACACCTTTTCTGTATCTCATTAGAAAGCAAACAGTCATCTAAAGAATGAGAATAAAACAAACAAACACAGCAGAATAGGGTGAAGCACAAAAATAAAATAAACAGAAGAAAAGAAATCAAAGAAAAAGCATCAGAAACATAAAAACACAGAAACACCCAAGTTCATATACACATGAATCCTATAAAACACAAAGCCAGGAACCCTAATATATGCAATGGACCTCTGATGTCAAAAACCAAACAACAACAAAAACTGCCTTGATAATATTATGAAACAAACAAACAAACAAATCCAAAGATGCCAATGAGTTTTTTTTTTTTTTGTATCTACTAGTGTGCATGGGGTCTGCCCTTAAGTGTGATTTGTATGTCACACTTGTGAGATTTCATTGCAGAGTACTATTTTTTTATTTGCATGTGGTTATCAATTAGAGACAGCTTCTGGGTTAGGGATAGAGTTATGTGTCCACTTCTTTCAGTTCTGGGACCCCATTTGGCACAAACATCTCCTTGTACATGCTGCCACAGTCTCTGTGAGTTCATATGTGTCAGTCTGCTCTTTTCGGATCTCATTTCCTTGGTGTCCTCCATCTCCCTTGGCTCTTACAATCTTTCTGCCTTCACTCTCACTAGGTTTCCTGAGCCCCAAGGCAAGTGATTTGATGGAAATATCCCCATTACAACTGTTTATCACAATGTGAATATGAGTGTACATATTCTTGAAGGCCAGAAGAGTGCCTCTGATCCCCTGGAGCTGGAGTTACAGGCAGTTGTGAGTGGCCTCCTATGGGTGTTGGGCTCTGAACTATGGAAGAACAGCAAGCTCTCTTAACTACCCTGCCATCTCTCCAGTTTTTCTCTGTTTGAAAGGAGCAGAAGCTGTTTAAAGAGGCTTATGGCACACTGCAACTTCAGTTCTTGCTGCTCTTTACTGAACGTAAAAATTCATTTAAGGACACTAAATACATTTCAGGTGGAAAAGTGAAGCCCTGCTAAGTAAATATTCATCAAGTGCAATTTACTAAATGGAAATCTGTATTAAGTGAATATGCATGAGACAAAACCTCATTGGACAGGTACAGAATTTAACCAAGTCATAAAATTCATTAACCAGTGAACACACTCAACCATTAACGAATTAATCATCTCTCGCTACCTTGGAAATGAATTCTTGGCTGCATGGCCTATTAGACTGATCTTTTCTCACTGAATACTATTAACATGGCAACTCTTATTGTGGAAATAATACAGCTGATAGCATTTTCCCTTTTTATTGTAAGTAGAATTTTTTTCACATATAGTATATCCTGAATACAGTTTCCCCTTTCTCTATTCCTCCCAGATCCTCCCTGTGTCCCCTCATATCCAGATCTTCTTGCTGTCTGTCTCTCATTAGAAATCAAACAGGCTTCTGTGGGATAAATGTAATATAATATAATAAATATAATATATTATCTAATATAATAATAAATGTGATAAGATAAAACCAAAACTAACACATCATAGTTGGAGAAAACAAACTAACAGAAGAAAAAGTGCCTGTGAGAAAACAGAAGAAACAGACTCATTCGTTTACACACTAAGGAATCCCATAAAAACAGTAAACTAGTAGTCATAATATATATGCAAAGGACCTGTAGAGTAAAAATAGTAAAGAAAAATATTTAAATAAAATAAAAACTAATAATAAATAAAATCAATAATAACATATCTAATAAAATTAAAAGAGGAAGAGCCCTGACACAAAATTATGAGACAACAAGCCTCCAAAGAATCCTTTGAGTTCATTTACTATTGGCCATCTACTGCTGGGCATGCAGCCTACCCTTAAGAGTAGTTTGTACCTCCATCAAGACTAACTTGGGGGAAACTGAATTTTCATCTGCAAGATTAAATTAGAGATTGCTTGTGGGTTAGGGGTAAGGGGAATATGTCTACTTCTCCTTTCAGCTCTACAACCCCAACCAGTAGAGACCTGTCCAGGCCCTATGCATGCTGCCTCAGTCTCTGTAAATTCATGTGTGCATCAATCATTTTGATTTAAAGGGCCTGGTTTTTTGGTGTCCTCCATCCCCTCTGGCTCTTACACTCTTTCTGCCTCCTCTTCCATTGGGTTCCCTGAACTTGAGGGGAGGGATTTGATGAAGACATCCCCTTTAGGGCTTGATGTTCAAAGGTCTCTCACTCTCTACATAAGTTCTTTCTGTGGGTCTCTGTATTTGTTACCCTCATCTGTAGGATGAAGATTCTCTGATGATGGCTGAGCAAGGAACTGATATCTATGAGAATAGCAGAATGTCATTACAAGTCATTTTATTGCTACATTCTTTTAGGAGAATACTAAAACAGAACACTAAAGCAGAATATGGTAGTATTTGGTTTTACCATAGGTTCCTCAGCTATCTAGTCTCAGACTCTTGATGACCCAAGCAGTGTTGGGTATGGTTTCTATCTCATGTAGTGGGCCAAAACTAAGTCAAATCAGATATTGGTTGGTTACTCCAACAAACTTTGTGCCACCATCGTTCTACCATATTTTGTAGGCAGGTCTGTTGTGGGAACTTGAACTTTTCGGTCTATGGCTTCAGATCTTCAAGAAGTCAAAAGACCCTGTACACGTACACATCTAAATAAGAAGGAAAAAAATCTGAAAAAGATTTCCAAGCAAAGAAAAATCTGACCTGGTGGTACAAATATTCTCTGCAGGGTAAAATCTGACTACCTAAAAATTAATCTCTCTTTCATTCTCAAAAGATTTGAAGTCCTGATTCAATTAAAGCTGGCTTTAGAGTTGTAGTCTGACTCTCTCCTTCTCTAAATCCAAGCATGTTGTTAAAAGAGAAATTCAGAGTTTCTGTCTCATATTAGAAGAGCCATCTGGTGTGAGCCAGAAGAAAACTAAAATCTAGGGACTATTGTTGTCATAATTCCTTTTCTCCTCATACTTATTTTTGACTCTTTAGAACATTTCTTTAGATATAGTACTATCTAAAAATTTAAATTTTCCATTTTGATATTAATGTTTAGGTTTTCCACAGAGAACATTAAATTTTCCTAATAGTGATCACTGAAGTCTCCACAAAGATGATGGGATTCCCAATAATGACTCTACCTGATCCATAATAATGCCCTTGACGTGATAAACACCACTCAAAGTTGGTCTTTGGACTACACACTGCTCAGGACAATTCCAAGGTGGCTAGCAGAGATTGTTGCTACTGTTGTTGTTGTTTTTTACTCTTTTGGGGGGCTCACTCAGCTCCCAAATAAATCATACTTGGAGGCGTATTACCAATTATAAATGCCCAGCCTTAGCTTGGCTTGGTTTTTTTGCCAGCTTTCCTTAACTTAAATCATTCCATCTACCTTTTTCTTCTGGGCTTTTCCCTTTTCTTACTTCTTTATATCTTACTTTCTTACTCTGTTGCTGGTTGTGTAGTTGGGTAGCTGGCCCCTGTTGTCTTCCTCCTTCTCTGGCTACTTCTCTCCTCCCAGATTTCTCCTTCTATATGTTCTCTCTGCCTGCCACCACACCTATCCTTTCACCTGCCTTGCTATTGGCCACTCAGTTCTTTATTAGAACATCAGGTATTCTAGACAGACATAGTAACATAGCTTTGTAGAGTTAAATAAATGTAGCATAAACAAAAATAACACACCACAACATAATATTTACAACAGAGATTGCCACCTTCTTACACCACTCTAGCCAGAATTTCAGACAAGCTTTACCCATTACACTGAGAGTGGCTACAAAATGTTAACAGCTAGTCCACATGAGACTTAACCATTGTTTTAGTTTTTTAGAATTACAGATTAATAGTCACCCATGTGTGTCAAACTTATAGTCCTGTTAGTTAGATTTTCTAGGTGCATAGAGATATATCCTACAAAGGTAGATAATCTTCAGACACTTCAAAGACCTAGAGAATATGGCATTTAAATGTTTTAATAACTTAGAATTCTGTTGATGTGAGACACAACTGCTCTTAGCAGCACTGATCTACTCCTCAGAGGACAATGTGCATGAAGACACTTCATATGGAGCTTGTCTTCTTCTTGGCAAAACTGGCCTCTTAGGCAAAGAACTGCCCTTGCCTCAATCACTGACTGTCAGCATGATGTCCAATCTGGACATGTAAGACGCAAGGAAAAGCAAATGCCAAAGCTTGCCAAGACAGGGTAAGACAGTCCTTCAAATTTTCCTGCTTC
This sequence comes from Peromyscus nudipes, assembly GCA_902168325.1. Lineage (NCBI taxonomy): Eukaryota > Metazoa > Chordata > Mammalia > Rodentia > Cricetidae > Peromyscus > Peromyscus nudipes. The sequence continues at coordinate 23,722 of CABHPH010066276.1, read as the reverse complement.
TGAAAGTAGCCTCTAAGATATTCTAGGCCCATAACCAAAGTTGGATACCTCAACATTGCAGGGAAATGTTGGGTGGCTGTCTAGGCAGCCAATTTGTCACTTCTTGAATTTTTTAAAGGTTGCTTACTTGCACTTCCTGCTTACTCAGGTAATATTATTTTCCTTCTCAGGTCTTGGATGGGGTTGAAGAATAGTTACAGTTATAATTCACTCATATCTTAGCTAAGAGTATATTATGTACAAGACTTAGACTCTTCAGGACAGGACAGATATTGGAGTAATCTCTGTAATTTGCCAATTACCTATGGTCTGGACATTTAGAATGTGTTTCTTGCTTGATGTTGTTCTTGTAGGTTGTAGTTTCCTTTTTGTTTATGTTATTACCTTTTATTTCTTCTCAATAATACTTGATAATTGTTCTTAGGATTAGAACCTTCTTATTTAGACAAAAAGGAGAAATGTTGTGGGAATTCGACCATTCAGCCTATGACTACTGAGCAACAAGCCCTAGGGTGCAGTCTTTTCTGTGTATGTGACCACTTAAGAGCTGAGGAATAAGGGTCATGAGCTCTCTTGGGAGGTCGGAGCCAGAACACATGACACCATTGTAGATCAATCAAAGGATTTGTGGCTGGGTTGGTGTTTATGTTTTTCCTTTGGTAGCATACAGAGTACCTTCCTATACCAAGGATACTATAATGTAGGGGTGAAGGCTCTAGTAAGTACCAGCTCAATTTCTCCATCTTAAATTAGTTGTGTTGATGTTGTCCTCAGATATGTGGTCTTTCTGTATATTTGTGAAGAGTAACGTATAGTCTTGGCAACAGCCTGAGTTGTTTGGGATTCTTTGGGTCATTAACTCAGTTAGATGTAACTCATTTCTGGTACTGGAAGTTTCATTTGGTGATAAGAGATGCCAGTTGGGGATCTTTATCCCCCAGAATTGGGTGATTTCATCTAGATCTTCTTTATATATGTATATATTCAAGCAAGCTTCTACTGTATTAGGTTCCCATACTACCCCTCAAATGGCCCTTAATTTTAGCTTTCTATCCCCATATTCTCTCCCTTGTCTCATTCTTCCCTCCTCCCTCCAAATGATTCTCCTGTTCTGGTTGCCTCCTGTCTGTCCATAACTATTACATTTCTGTTTCTCAAAGAGCTCTTTCTATGCCCTGCTTCCAATCCAGTTCCCTAATCTATACCTAACATCTATGGTCCTATGCATTGTAGCTTGTCTATCATTGACTTAAAAGGTAATATCCACATATAAGTAAATACATAGCATATTTGTTATTTTGTGTCTGGATTCCCTCACTCAGGATGACTTTTTCTAGTTCCATCTATTTACATATGATTTTAGTGATTTCATTTTTAATAGCTAAATATTATTCAATTGTGCACATGCAACACATTTTCTTTATCCTTTATTCTGTTGAGGGATATCTAGGCTGTTTTCAGTTTCTGGCTATTATAAATACAGCAGCAATGAACATGACTCAGCAAGTATCTCTGTGATAGGATGAAGTGTCCTTTGGGTATATGCCCAAGAGTGGTATAGCTAGATCGTGAGGTAGAACACTTCTCATATTCCTGAGAAACCAACACATTGTTGTTTTCCATAGTGGCTATACTAGTTTACACTCCTACCAGTAATGGATGAGTGTTCACTTTGTTTCACAAGCTTGACAACATGGTTGTCACTTGTTTTATTGATCTTAGACATTCTCACAGGTATAAGATGAAGTCTTTTTTTTTTTTTTTTGATTTTTGGTTTTTCGAGACAGGGTTTCTCTATGTAGCTTTGTGCCTTTCCTGGAACTCACTTGGTAGCCCAGGCTAGCCTCGAACTCACAGAGATCCGCCTGGCTCTGCCTCTCGAGTGCTGGGATTAAAGGCATGTGCCACCACCGCACGGCATAAGATGAAATCTTAAAGTTGTTTTGATTTGCATTTCCCTGATGCCTAAGGATGTTGAACATTTCTTAGTGTTTCTCAGCTATTTTAGCTAACTCTTTTTGAACATTCTGTTTAGATCTGTACCCCATTTTTAAACTGGGTTGTTTTCTTTACTTCTTTATGTATTTTGGATGCTAGTCCTCTAACAGATGTGCAGCTGATAAAAATTTTTCCCCATTCTGTGGGCTGCTGATTTGTCTTAATGATGTTGTCCTTTGCCTTACAGAAGTTTTTCAGTTTTATGATGTCCCATTTGTTAATTATTGATATTAGTGCTCATGCTAATGATGTTTTGTTTAGAAAATCTTTTCTTGTGAAAATGAGTTCAAGGGAATTCCTCACTCTCTTTTATCAAGTTCAGTGTATCTGGTTTTATGTTGAGGTCTTTGATCCATTTAGAATTGAGCATGGTAAGTATGGATCTATTTGAATTTTTCTATGTGCAGCCATCCAGTCTGACCAGCAATATTTGTTGAAGCAATATTTGTGTCCATAACATGTTGTTTTTGTTACTATAACTCTGTAGTACAATTTGCAGTCAGGAATAGTGATACCTCCAGCAGTTTTTTTATTACTCAGGATTGTTATAGTTATCCTGATTTTGTTGTGTTACTTTATGAAGCTGAAATTTTTCCTTTCAAGATTTGTGAAGAGTTGTGTTGCAATTTTGATGAGGATTTCATTGAATCTGTAGGTTGCATTTGCTAGGAGGCCCATTTTTACTTTATTAGTCCTATTGATCCATGAGCATGAGAGATCTTTCCATCTTCTGATATCTTATTCAATTGCTTTCTTCAGTGTCTTAAAGTTTTTAATTATACAATCTTTCATTTGCTTGTTTAGAGTTACCCCAAGATAATTTCTGCTATTGGAGGCTATTGTGAAAGGTGTTGTCTCCCTGACTTCTTTCTCAGTCCTTTTGTCATTTGTATATAGGAGGGCTACTGATTTTTGAGAGTTAATTTTCTATTCAGTTATTTTCCTGAAAGTGTTTAACAGATGTAGGAGTTCACTGTAGAATTTTTAGGGTCACTTATCTATATTATCATATATTCTACAAATATTGATACTTTGACTTCTTCCTTTCCAATTTGCATTTCTTTAGTCTCCTCTAGTTGTCTTATTGCTCTAGCTAAGACCTCAAGGTCTATATCGAATACTTTTGGACAGAGTAGACAACCCTGTCTTGTTCTTGATTTGAGTGGAATTGCTTTGAGTTCCTCTCCATTTAAGTTGATGCTGGCTTTGGGCCTGCTGTGAACTGCCTTATATTCCTAATTCTCTAACTCTTTTTCTTTGTTGGGTCTTTATGTAATTTGGGTATCATGATATCTTTGGACTTATAAAATGAATTGGGCAATGTTTCTTCTGTTTCTATCTTGTGGAATAATTTTAGAAGTATTGGCATTATCTGTTCTTTCAAATTCTGGTAGAATTTTGTGCTAAAACCATTTGGCCCCAGGCTTTTTTTTTTTTTTTTGGTTGGGAAGATTTTAATTATACTTCTATTTCACTAGAGGTTATACCTCTGTTTAAATTGCTTATCTGATCTTGATTTAACTTTGATAAGTGGCATGTAGGGAGAAAATTATCCATATCTTTTAGATTTTCCAATTTGATAGATGACAGGTTTTTAAAGCATGACATGACTCTTTAGATTTTGTTGGCATCTGTTGCTATGTCCCCCTCTTCATTTCTGATTATTTTAATTTGGATCCTCCCTCACCATCTTTTAGTTACTTTTGATAAGGGTGTGTTAATCCTATCAATTCCTTCAAAAAACCAACTCTTTGTTTAATTGATTCTTTGAATTGTTTTGTTGTTTGCTTGTTTCTATTCATAATGTTCAAGCATGAGTTTGGTTATTTCTTGCTATCTACTCATTTTGGGTGTGATTTCTTCTTTTTGTTCTAGCTCTTTCAGGTGCTAGAATGAGATCTCTCCAATTTCCCTGTATAGGCACGTAGTGCTATGAACTTGCCTCTTAGGACAGCCTTCATTGTGTTTCATAAGATTGGATAAATTGTACATTCATTTTTCATTCATTTATAGAAGGTCTTTAATTTCTGTCTTGACTCATTTTTCATTCAGGAGTGAGTTATTCAGTTTCCATAAATTTGTAAGCTTTCTATTGTGATATATATATATAATTTATTAAGCTTTCTATTGTTGAAATCCAGTTTTAATCTGTGGTAGTCAGATAGAATGCACTGGGCTTTTTTTCTTCTATCTGATGAGACTTGCTTTTTTCTGAGTATGTGGTCAATTTTGGAGAAAGTTCCATGAGGTGCTAAGAAGAAGATATATTTTTGTGTGTGTTTGGGTAAATGTTCTTTAAATACCCATTAGATTCATTTGGTTTATAACTTTAGTTAGCTCTAGCATTTCTCTGTTTAGTGTTTATCTGAATGGATTGTCTTTTAGTGAGAGTGGAATACTGAAGTCTCCCACTTTTAGTGTGAGCGGGTCAATATGTGATTTAAATTGTGATAGTACTTCTTTTATAGACTCAGGTGTACTTGTGTTTGGTGCACAGATATTAAAAATTGCGATGTCCTCTTGGTGGAATTTTCCATTGATGTGTATGTCATGTCTTTTCCTATCTCTTCCAATGAGTTTTGGTTTGAACTCATTTTGTTAGACATTAAATTGGCTATACTAGCTTACTTCTTAGGTCCATTTACTGGGAATATCATTTTTCAGCCTTTTTCCTAAGGTGATGTCTATCCTTGAAGTTAAGGTATTTCTTGAATGCAACAGAAAGATGGATCCTGTTTTTGAATCCATTTTGTTTGTCTGTGTCTTTTTATTGGGGAATTGATACTATTGATGATACTATTGAGGTATCAATGAGCAATGTTTATTGATTCCTTTTATGTCATGTTGTTGGTTGTGGTGATGGTGGTGGTGGATGTGTGTCCCCTCTTTTGAGTTATTGTTCTGGGATTATTTAATACTTGTATTTTCTTGAGTGTAGTTATCCTCTTTAGATTGAAGATTTCCTTCTAGCACCTTCTGTAGGGTAGGATTTGTAAATAGATATTGCTTAAATTTGATTTTATCATGGAATGTTTTATTTTCTTCATCTATTATAATTGAAAGTTTTGCTGGGTATGTTAGTCTGGGTTGACATCTGTGGTCTTTCACAGTTTGTACAACTTCTGTCTAAATCCTTTGGCTTTTAAAGTCTCCATTGAGAAGTCAGGTGTTATTCTAATTGGTCTGCCTTTATATACAACTTAGTTTTTATTTTCCTTTAAGCTTTTAATATTTTTTCTCTGTTTGGTAGTTTTAGTTTTGATTACTATGTGCCAAAGGGAATTTCTTTTCTGGCCCAGTCTGTTTGGTGTTCTGTATGTTTCCTATACCTCAATAGGCATCTCCTTTAAATTAGGGAATTTTCTTCTATGATTTTTGTTTAAAATATTTTCTGTGTTTTTGACCTGGGTTTCTTCTTTCTTTATTCCTATTATTCTTAGATTTGGTCTTTTGATAGTCTCTGAATCCCTGGATTTTTTGTGTCAGGAATATTTTAGATTTAACATTTTCTTTGACTGATGTGTCTATTTTCCCCGTCATATCTTCAGTGCCTGAGGTTCTTGCTTCCATCTCTTATAGTCTGTTAATGAGGCCTGGCTCTGAAGTTCCTGCTAGACTTCGTACAGTTTTCATTTTCAGATTTCCCTTAGATTTTTTTTTATTATTGTTTCTATTTCAGATCTTCAACTGTTTATTCACTTCCTTCCACTCTGTATTTGTGTTTTCATATATTTCCTTAAGGGATTTATTTATTTCCTGTTTAAGTATCTCTATCTTTCTCAGAAAGACTATTTTAAGGTCTTCTTTCTTATGCTTCAGCTATATTTCTATACTCAGAGGCTACTGTGGTAGTGTTACTGGGCTCAAGTGAGTCACATTGTCCTTGTTGTGATGGATTATTTTTACTCTGGCATCTAGGTATCTGGGTTTGGGAAGATTGGAATCTAGGTGCTGGTATCTGGTCTTGTCTTTGTTGGATGGGTTTTGTTCTTTGGTTTCTGTTGCCCTTTCTAGTTCTCAGGAAACTGTGGTGGCTGTGGGTTTCCTGGTAGGAGATTCTTCCAGGATCCCACAAGGTGTGGCCACTCGGGGTTCTGAGTAAAACGTGTTCCTGCTACCTTGGCTAGAGTGCTGATTGCATTTTTAAAACTTCCCCTTTTAACAACCTTAATGATATGCTGTAACTCTTTTTAAATTTTATTTTATTCTATTAACTTTTTTTCATTTATTTTACATACTAATCACAGTTTCCCCACCCTCCTCTCCTTTCATTCCCTTCCTCCCACTCCCATCTACCCCTCTCACCATACACTCCTCCTTCATCTCCATTCAGATAGGGGGAGGCCTCCCATGGGTTTGAACAAAGCATGGCACATCCAGTTGAGGCCTCCTTCCTCTGCATAAAGGCTGGGTGAGTTAATCCAGCCTGAGGAACAGGTTCCCAAAAGCCAGCTAAGCATCAGGGACAGGTCCTGATCTCACTGCAAGGAGCCTTACAAACAGACCAAGCTACACAACTGTCACACACATGAAGAGGGCCTAGATGGGTCCCATGCACGCTCCCTAACTGTTGGTCCAGAGTCCATGAGCTAGCTCCCATGAGCTCAGGTCAGCAGTCTCTGTGGGTTCCTCTGTTATGACTTTGACCCCCCTGGCTGGTATAATCTCTCCCTCCTCCCTTTCTTCAGGAGGACTTCAGGAACTCGGACCAGTGTTTGGCTGTGAATCTCTACATCTGCTTCCATCAGTTACTGGGTAAAGGCTCTCTGATGACAATTAGGGTACTCACCAATCTGATTACAGTAGATGACCAGTTCAGGCACCCTCTCCACTATTGCCAGGAGCCTTACCTGGGATCATCCTTGTGGATTCCTGGGAGTTTCCCTGGCACGAATTATCTCCCTAACCCTCAAATGGACCCCCATCAAGGTGTCTTTTTTGTTACCCTCCCCCTCAGTCCTGCCCCAACCCATCTCCTGTGCCCAGCCCACCCATCCTGCTCCCTCAATTTTCCATGCCCTAACCCCCGTCTCTAGTTTACCCAGGAGATCTCTTCTGTTTCCCCTTCCCAGGGAAATCCATGCAACCCTCTTTGGGCCCTTTTTGTTATCCAGCCTCTCTGGGGCCATGGATTGTAGGTGGGTTATCCTGTACTTTACTCCTAATATCCACTTATGAGTGAGTACATACCATGTTTGTCTTTCTGAGTCTTAGTTACTTCACTCAGAATGATTTTTTTTGTTTTTAGTTCCATCCATTTACCTGCAAATTTCATGAGGTCATGGTTTTTTTTACAGCTGGGTAATACTCCATTGTGTAAATGTACCACATTTTCCTTATCCATTCTTAGGTTGAAGGGCATCTAGGTTGTTTCCAGATTCTGACTATTATAAATAATGTTGCTAAGAACATAGTTGAGCAAGTGTCCTTGTGGTATGATTGAGAATCTTTTGGATATACGACCAAGATTACTATATCTGGGTATGGAGGTAGATTGATTCCCATTTTTCTGATAAACCACCATATTTATTTCTAAAGTGGCAGTATCTGCTTGCACTCCTACCAGCCGTGAAAGAGTGTTCTCCTTACTACATTGATATGCTGTATCTTTAGGGGAAAAAAAGTCTCTAAGTTAAGTATGTAGTCTGGAAAGGACAGAAATATTTTTTGTTTATTGGTTTGTTTGTTGATGACTTTCCTCAGTTTTTATCCTCTAGTGAATGTGGAGATACATTTTATTTTCTTAAGAATTCTAGTAGGAACAGCAATCATGACCCTACCTTACAGTTAAGAATTCCAAGGAACATTATGGAGATTTGATGAACTAGAACAGGTTTATGTATCACAAGTGGCTCATAAAGCAAAGCCTGATGTTGATCCAGACACTTACTTTTTCAGAATTCTCTTTTCTTCTCTTATACCCTGAATGGCAGCCATATCAGTGTGGTAAACATCACTCCTGGTAGACATCACCCAAACTTTAAAATCAATTTCCTTCACAGGTGTTTTCTTAAGTAATACAATTACTTCCTAAACTCATTACCTGGGGTATTTTCAACAGTTTTACTGTCCTTGTTTCACAAGCAAGAATATGGAACACATGACTTCCATTGACTCCTTTGCATAGCTTAATATAAAATAACAATTAAAATTTGAAATAGCAATCACTGTGAGCTGTATTATGCTTGGTCCCTTCTTCCGCAGCCTCCCCAAATTGATGTTTTATAATCTTAACACCCAGGACCTCAGAATATGACCTTGTTAGAGATAAGTGCTTACTAGACAAAAGTAGGCTAAAGTGTGATCATCAGCATGGGCCATGATCCAGTGCAACTAGTATCCCTATAAACATAGCTCAGTTGAACACAGGGAGCCATATAGAATGAAAAAGACACTGAGATAAACAGGAGGGAAGCATCTCTCCACTAGCCAACCTCACCCTGCCCTTCACCTTGGACTTCTGATCTGTAGAACTATAAAAATATGCACTCCTATTGTTTAAAGGGCTGGGTTTGTTAGGCATCATCATAGCAACCTTAACAAACCAACAAAGAAAGACTCAGGAACTTGTCATGATCTGCCCAGCCCTGCTCCAATCCAGTTTCTTTTCTCTGTTCTCCAAACACCAACTTCATCTCCATGTGAGCATGTATACATGTAGCTTGTCTTTTTCCTCTAGCTGCCAGCTTCTGCCCACACTTCACTTGCTTGCCTTGGAGCAGGCTCTTTGCAAATACATGTAGAATAGATTCCACTTGCAAGAAGCACAGCCTGGATAAAGTAGGTCATCCTCAAGAAAATCATTGAAAGATATACTGACCTTGCTTAGGCCATACTTCAAATGCTGCCAAAGAAGCATAAAATGGGGGTGGCTCTGTACCCTAAAACAATATGGAGAAAGGACTCAAGGAACAGTAACTAATATGGCCTTTGCCCCTTTGTTTTTCCTTTACTATTGATTCCTGATGACTCTTCCAAGAGGACAGTGTAAAGGATGAAGGTAGAGCTAGGTTTTAATTCCCAGTGTAAATTATGAAGGTGCATTAGAAAAAAAAATGGTCTAGTATAACTGCAAGTCATAAACACTGTACTTGGCACATGCTAGCTTGACTCCTTCTACTGTCTTCTTTAGCTGATCATGAAATTCATGATCAATTTGACTAGCACTGTGACAAAAGCAAAACTGAATGGGTGCCACAGGATGAGCTAAGAGCAGTCCTTTAAGAACTGTATATAAGTGTTAGTTTCTGATATTCTCTAGTAGCCTAAGAGCGTGTGTGTGTGTGTGTGTGTGTGTGTGTGTGTGTGTGTGTGTATGTGTGTGTGTGTGTGTGTGTGTGTGTGTGTGTGTGTATGTCAGGCTGCTGGTGGATGGATGGTGAACAATGTGCTTCAAGACACACATGGCATTGAATCCTGGTGTGCCAATTTACTGAGGCAGCTGCAACATGACAAAGTAGAGCTTAAGAAATACAAATGCACTGTCTCACAGACATGAAGGCCACGAGATTATAAGAGCAAGGTATCATTAAGGTTAATTCTATGAGAGGGTTAGAGAGAGAAACCTCATCTCAAACCTCTCTTTAAGCTTCAGATGGCTTGCTGGCAATCCATGATAAACCTATCTGAATTGTACTTCCATCTTCAAACACCAGCCCTTCTTGCTCCAAAGCTCCCAGTTGTCAGAAGAAAACCATATATGTTGTATGAAGGCTTATTCTACTGACTTCACTTGAGGTTATGTAAACTCCAACTCTAAGGGCAGTCACATTCCGAGGTACTCAGGGTTAGGACTTCAAAACAAGTTTTGGAGGGACACAATTCAGTCTTAGTATTTGGTGCTATCAGTGACTAACTCTGTCAGTGGAGAAGTTATTTGATGTTGTTTCAGTCTCAAAGCCTCCTCATTGAGGGGAGTGAAATTCTATAGACCTCCATGGACTGCTATGAGAATTTCTGAGCATGGATATATATGGGATATATGGGAACATGTTCTGTGATAATCCAAGTAACATGTGTCATTGTTAGGCCAACAAGCAACATTGATTTTAGGCCTGTGCCAAGGCAGAACATCATGGAGGAGGATTGTATTTAAAGAAAGATATTGACTTCGTGGCATCCGTGAAACAGAAAGTCAAGGGCTGAGAAAAAGATACATCTAAGCTACATCTACATAATGTGCTTTCTCCAACAAGATCCCACTTCTTAATAGTCAGTCTAGTGTGGACTCAGCAATAGTTCAATGCATTGGTGAAGTTAGTGCCCAAATGATCCCAAACACTCTTCAATAGACATAACTACTGGGAAGAAGCCTTCCACACACAAGCCTTTGTGAAGGAGGTTTCACATTTCACAAGGTGAAGTAAGGGTGATTATACAATGACCATCAGACACACTTGAGACACTGTGATGTTTTGTATGGGAATGACCCCCCATAGGCTCTTGTAGCTGAATGCTTGGTTGTTAGGGAATGGAGCTGGGTGACAGGAATTAGGAGGTGTGGACTTGTAGATGTGCCCTTATTGGAGGAAGTGCATTACTGTTGGTAGTCTTTGGGGTTTCAAATGCTCAAGCCAGATCCAGTGTCTCTGCCTACTGCCTGTGGATCATGATGTAATATTCTCAAGCTACTTCTCCAGTACCATGCCTGCCTGCATGCCACTATGCTTCCTACCATGAATGTAATGGACTAAACCTCTGAACTGTAAGCCAGCCCCAATTAAATGTTTTCCTTTATAAGAGTTGCCATGGTCATGAGTGTCTCTTCATAGCAATAGAATAATGACTAAGACAAATATGATGACAAAAATTGATACTAAAGTTGTTCAACAGCATGGATATATTAAATTCTACTAAATTGTTCTGTTTAACATGATGGGCTATACATACTGTGAGCATTCAACTGAAAATTAGCATCTATGTGTCTTATGAGCCTTTGAACATTTACTTTGGGAAACACAAGTCTAAAGTCCTGAACTCACAAAGTAAAATAAGCAGATGTCAAAATGTTTGTCATGGCCCTACATCTCTGACCCATGTTGCTTCATCCTGCAATCAGGTTTAAAATGTAAACCATCAGCTCTGGTTTCAGTCTTCCTTTGCAGAGAGAGGGTCCAACAGCTGCATGAGGAGAAAGGCACATGTGAAGGAGGAAAAAGTAAGAAAGTTGATATAAAGTGGAGACCCATCACCACCCCACCAACTAGAGTCACACAGTCAGTGCCCTAGCACCCTCCATTGAGGAGCCATTGTGGTGTCTATATCCTTGGTTGGCAGAGCATCAATTTCTGCCAATAATTGTGGGGCTTATTGGAGCTGAGAAGAAAAGCTCGAGGCCATCGACTTTCTGTACACCTGTCCAACCTCACTAGCTAGGAAGTTCAAATGCTGAAATCATGGCTGACACATACTGACTAGCCTTTCAATTCCACAGGAGGCTGGCTTGGAGGGATGGAGAGGCTGTGTGAACAGCCCCTCCCCTGAGATGGGTAGGAGTTCAGAAAGACACCCTCCCCCTCAGGACATGGCTGTCCAATCCATCATTTCCTATCATTATTGACTTCAGTTCCTCCCTTCCCCCTGCTCTTTAGTATTAACAAAGGTTCCTTTCCCCTTACAACAAAACATCCAGTCCCACAAGCTATGTCTTGCACTTTATACTTCCCTGCCTGAACTGCCTGCCTCTATTTCTTCATGCCATATTTCTCCTGAACACAGGAGAATCTAGATTCTGCCACTGAGCTCCCTGGGTGACCCCTGCATTTTATCAATAATCTATTTTTTTCTGGAAGTTTGTTTAGTCACTCAGCACTCTCTCTCCTTGGAATGTTCTCTTTCCTTATCACTCAGAATTACTAGAACCTTCTTGGAGAGCTTGCCTCCTCCTCTGTCCTCTCCACTGGACTTTCAGCAGAATTCGGTGGGGGTGGGGGCGGGGAGGCCATTTTTTTTCAGTGCTGTATTTCAAATGTCCTGCAGCGAATGGATCAAAGAGCAACTTACTTGGGGAATGACCTGAATTACCAAATACCCAGACTTTTCTAGGTGGAAGACCTAGACTCCATTCATTGTGCTGTTACAAGCTTTAATACAGAAGCAGTCACCTGCATTACACTTTAATTACTTCCTGGGCAGCATCCAAGTTCTGGAAATGTTGGTGGGAAGTGTGCAGGTGCTCTGTGAATCTCATGAGTATTAGGAAAGTAGATTTCTTCTATTTTCAAAATTTCATGGCTGGGGTCTCTACTAGGGGTTAGACTGGCTGGAATAGTTATTTCAGCTCCACCATGTGATGGGCTATGACCTGGATTAACACGATTCTCAGTTCTCACACCAGCAAGCTGGGACAACTGACACTCATATACTAAGCATGGGCATGACCCCCAACTATCATCAAGCTAAAGTAAATGAGATTGTGAATGAATATCATTTTTCATGCTCCTTGACAAAAATTTAGAAAACTAACTCAAATAGTAATATAGGTTCTCCCATAATAAATCATAGAATTCCAATAGATATAGCCCTTGACCTTGAAAAAGACCTGAAGTATTTTGTTTATGAGCAACTTAAGGTGACCAAAAGAGGGTTGTATGACATGGGATGGAAATGTGTCAATCCCAGCTGGATGAGCCAAGTAGGGCTTACCATCCAGGATTCAGGCTAGACCAACTGCAGGACTCTTAGGGTCTTCTTCCATGTGTTGGGTCATCTGTTTATCCATATCTTTAATGGGCACAATCTTGCTAAGTGACACTTAATTCACTTGGTATTCACATTGTTCCTTGGTAGGTCAATATTATTGAAGTACATTTGTGTAATTAAAAATGAAGTTTGTATCCTAGAGACTGAAAGAGCCAGAAGAATCCTGACAATCAGTGGGCACCTGATAAATGGTAACTTTTGGTGCTTCCTACTTTCTTCCTCTAAGTGCTGATCTTCCTCAGGGCTGAAGCTGGGATTTGCACACCTTTGTGCTTCTCGGGAGTGACTGGTACCCACTAGTTCACTTAATCAATGAGTATCTTTTGGATAGTGGGAACAAGGCAAAGCTGCAGTTCTGAGAAGGGGATGCTCAGACAGGAACTCAAACACAAGCGATGGTACTTGATAATTCATGGGGTAGGAGAAGCCCAGAATCCAGCCAGAACAATTCTGGATACTGGAGTACTGACCTAGACTGGAGGATATCTATCGGCAGAGGGGCCATGGCTTCTCACAGTGAGATGTGGAGAGATCTAGGAAAGAACCGAGCTCAGGAAGAACTGTCTCCAAACCTTTGCTTTTTCCATTATGTCACAATTTTCAAAATTCCTGGGACAATTTTGGCCAAATCAACAAAGCACCACCTCCTTAGAGCAGAAAATATCTGTCATTTTGTCAGCCGTCCTCTTCACTCCTCAAAGCGAGCATGGCATAGAAGAATGCCACTACTATTTTGCAAAGGGGAGTGACATCAACAAAGAAAAAGGACTCCTGTGGCATAGATGAGGCTGTGGCACAGATAGGAAGGAGTAACTCCATACCATAGACTCTATTCTCCTCGTTCAGGGCAAGGTAGGGATGGCATGGAATACTAGCTCATCCTGGGACAGTGGGAGTAGAGACAAGGCATGGAAGAATAGCCAAATAATAAGCATGTGTCTGTCCCGGAGAAGGGCATTAACTCTGTCAGTACAGAACATCACTGTGCCCTTCCCTTAATAGAATAAATATGGCCTACCCTGCAATGAGCAATTTCCTCAACAATGCTGACACAATGGAAAATATCCTCAGTGAGAAAATTAAATGTGAGTGCCACAGGGCTACTAGGAAACAAATGACATTGCGTATCTTTCCTCCCTCCTGTGGCTGGATCATGTCTCCTCAGGCTGGCAAGAAGCCCTGTATAGGGCTGATGTCCCAGCAAAGAGTAGAAATGTCTGGGGTATGAAATTGTGTCATAGTCATTCATTCATTGATTTCAACAAACTTTTGTTTGGAATGACATGGGATTTCACCTAGAGTCTGTGGTTCAAATTTGTGAACTCCAGTCTTGATCTTCTCTGAACATGAGCATGTTACTAATTCTCTCTAAGCTCCAGATTCCTCTAGGCCTGTTTCTTCATATGTAAAATTGAGCTCCTTGCAGTCATCAGGGTCAACACATTGAAATACCTCCTTCTTAGACTATTTGCAAAATAACATGTGTCAGCCTCCCAAGCATAGAACACTGTGCAGAAAGAAGGAACATGCTCTGCTTGGAAAAGCAGTTCTCCTTGCCTCTCCTAGGAGTGGCCAGACCCTGTAGTCAGAGACACCAATGTGACAGTCACAGACAGAGGTCATAAGGCTTAGTGTTGTCCTCAGGCAGTTCACTGTCTGGAACACCCAAGAACCCAGGTGTCACCCTCTAAAGCCCAGGTCTCTGAGAATTCCCACTTTTCATTAGTGGGAAGAGCTCATTCCAAAGGCCAAGCCATTTGCGGCCACCACAGACAAGTGAATATAACATCGAAGTATTGAGCATAATGGTGTGGCTAAAGTCTGTCGTGAGCTAATCACAATTTAAGTCAATTTCAGATTTTATTCTAGTAAATAACATGTAAAATAGTAATAAATAACCATAAAAAGCAGAATAAAATTCTAGTCATTAAGATGTTGTGAGAAAATATCAGAATATATAGACAAGGCATGATGCACATGTGGCTTCCGGAGACAAAGAATGTGCATATGAAGAATCCAGGGCTCTGCAGTCACATAACGCTTCCTATCCCATGGCCCAGCCCTGGACGATTATGACATAAAGTAAGTCCAGAGGAACACTTTCCCTCTTGACCTTTTGAAGAATATCCAAGATGACAGATGTGGTTTGTGGTGAAACAGGAAGGAAATAGTGCATCCAGCACCATGCAGTGCTACTTCAAGAGAAGACAGGAATTTATTTCTTTACTTGCATACAGAACACTGGCAAGGGACATAGGGATAGAGGGAGGATGGCGCCAATCCCATATGCAGGGAAGATACAAATGCAGAGACTAATGCAATTTGGCAAGATCACAAAAAATTAAAGAGAATTCTCTATAGTGAATGCAGAATGCACTGCTCTGTTCTGGGACAAAATTCAAAAGTGGCAACACATTTACATTAGACTTCCTAATCTTTGCTTTTGCTTTTATTCCAAATTTATACATCTGGCAAAGATTAATTTCTAAAAGTCTGTTAAAGTCCAAATCAAACCTTTTGGGGTCAGGAGAATGAAAATCATGTGGAAATTTTCACTTTTCTGATGTCCAAATGTGTATGAGAGGCAGAAGAAAGCACCTGACATGGTTTCTGAAGGTAAAGAGTTAAGAGCCCAAGTAAAGCTTATGGCATACATCAAAGACCACACTAATAAAGTATTCGACCTGTGGGTTGAGAATGTGACTGTCAATTCCAATTCAAGCTAAATCCATGTAGTAAGTACAGGGTAGATGCAGAATTTAGAATCAGACTAATTCTAGAGCTGAGTTTTGTTACTGAATCATACACTTGCTCTTCTCCCAGGAGATTAGCCATTCAGATAATCCCATGTGTTGAAAGTAGGTGATCTATTCTTTACCAATTCCATGTGTGTTCACATATTATCCAAAAGGGTCAGTGCGCACTTGGAAGACAAGGACTGATAATCAGAGAATGGGGAGGTACTGTTGTATCTTTAAGCACATCTGTGAATTATAAACAAGCATATAGACTTTGTTGAGACTACCCATTCTCCTTATTACTCCAGTGACTGTGAGGAAGAGTTTGGTCTGGAGCACATATTCCCATGTCAACTATTCTGGTCCAGGCATGAGCTTAAAGCATTTGTCTCAATGGTCCTTGACATAATCATTGACATTAGATGAAGACCATGAGTACAGTTTGATTTGTGGGGAAGTACTCTGAAAACACAGACTACCCAAGACCTCCAGAGTGTTTGTAAAGATAAATGTACATGGATCTCATAATTGTATACCAAGTATTAAGCAATCCAGGTGCAGAAATGGCCTTGTACCAAAGAGAACACAATCCACTCAGATACTGGGATATTGGAGATTATAACACAATCTGTGAAGTCCCTCAACAAGGAGGAGAGGAGTTTTTTAAAGAAGCTGTGTGATCAGGCTGGGGAAAGTGAATAGCTGGGTCCTTTTTGAAGAAGGAAATGTTTGAATGTCATTTTATAGAATTAAAAGGTACTATAGCATCTAACATAGACAGAAAGGTCAGTGTGTGTAGAAGTGGGGTGATCCAAGGAAGAGTGTAGAGTCCTACTGTAGTGATCAGATTTTTGATTTTGTGACAAGCTATCTGAAGTAAGCAACCTTAAGGAGAAAGGATTTCCTTTGCTCATGGTGGTGGGGATGGGGGAGTGATGGTGTAGCAAAGCAGCTCACAGCATGCTTACCAAGAAGCAGAGAAAGTCCCTTCTCACTTGCTTTCTCCCTGCTTTATGTCCCATTCCCCTTTGTCTTGCCAGTCAACAGGACTGTGTCACTCAGGTTCAGGGTATACTTCTACCCTTAGAAATACTCTCATGATACAACTTCACAGGCACACTTAGAGGTGGGCTTTCTCAACATTCTAAGCATGTTGCAATCTAATCAAGTGGACAATCAGGATTAAGCATTATGATTATTTGCACAAAGGAGGGGAGAGGAATGGAGAGCCATAATCAATTCACAGTGGCTGAACCATGTAGCTTGAGACATCAAGCATTATAATGATGTCTCCTACCACCCTGTGTTGTACTGGGAAGACAAGGTGTTGGAGAACTCATCCTGTAACAGTGCTACAAAGAACAAACAGCAGCAGCTATATGCACCTGTCATTATGATGTTCCAAGGGCTGTCTCAAGAGTCATGGGGGTTGTGCTATCTTTACGATGACATTACAGCTCCTCCAATGGTGCCCACCTCTTACTCTTCCCAAATTGGGAGCATGCTTCTTTACATGAGAAAAGAGACACTGTGGATACAGTTAGTTAAGGATCCTGTCCCAGGAAGTGCAATTATTAAAGTCTTTGTAAGAGAGAGAGAGGCAGGAAGGCCAGAGTCAGAGAGAGAAGAAATGAGGCAGTAGAGTTTACAGTTATGGGCAACTGCAAGCCAAGGAGTGCAGGCAGGCTCTAGAAACTGGGGAAGTGTGTAAGTGGAGTCTTCCTTGGAGTCACCAGAAAGAGCCAGCTCTGCTAATCCACTTTATGCTTCTCACCTTTACTACTCCACTGTAAGATAATACACTTAGACTGTTTTTAGGCACTCAATACATGGAGATGATATTATACCAGTAAAAGGAAGCTAATACATGTTTAAAAATGTCATTCATCCTGGAACTGGTGAGATGGCTCAGGAGGTAAACACGCTTGCTGACAAGTCTGAGGACATGAGTTTTATCCCTGGGACCTATATGGTGAAAGAGAAAATGAATTCCTACTAGTCCTCTGACCTCCATGTGTGCTTTGGTATGGTACACAGACACACCTTGCCTACACCTGATTGGTCTAATAAAGAGCTGAATGGTCAATAGCTAGGCAGAGGAAATATAGGCAGGGCTGGCAGGCAGAGAGAATAAATAGTAGGAGGAATGTAGGCTTGGGAGAGGAAGAGAAAAGAAGTAAAAAGAGAAGGAGAAGAAAGAGGGGTATGCCTGGGTCCAGAAGCCAGGCAGCTATCAGCCAGCCAAAAATACAGACAGCAGGAAAGTAAGATATAGAGAAAGAAAGGAGGTAAAAAGCCCTGAGGCAAAAGGTAGATAAAGAGAAACAGGTTAATTTGAGTTAAAAGTGCTAGCCAGAAATGAGCCTAAGCTAGCCCAAGCATTCATAACTGAGAAGAAATCTCTGTGTCATGATTTGGGAGCTGGTTGGCATCTGGTACAAATGCCTGCTTTCTCTTGTACACAGGATCCAAATTTAGCTATTTCCATCTCAGCGTCTCTGCCTTTCACTCTTTACACACACACACACACACTCACCAAGATAAACAAAACTATTTTGGGGAAGGATGAAG
Source organism: Peromyscus nudipes (assembly GCA_902168325.1). Classification (NCBI taxonomy): domain Eukaryota; kingdom Metazoa; phylum Chordata; class Mammalia; order Rodentia; family Cricetidae; genus Peromyscus; species Peromyscus nudipes. The sequence goes on along the minus strand of CABHPH010066276.1, from coordinate 5,714 downwards.
GCCAGTGGGAGGGGAAGGGGGTCAAGGCAGGATAATGAGGACAAATGTGAGCAAAGAGCAACGATACATATTTATGAGAAGGTCATAATGATACCCATTATTTTGTATACTAATAAAAGTTTCTTAATAAAATAACAAACAATGAAACTGAGCCCCAGAGGTGTTTATTTATGAGAGATGACAATGTTAAAATAATGGCAGGGCAAGTGTCAGAATCAAATTTTGGTGACTCACTCACCAGTAAAACTAAAGCTGTACAGACTCCCAATTCTTCAGCTGAATTGAAAGTGGATTCTCATCACTGCCTTCCACTCCCTGTTCTTATCAATTCCCTTGATGTCATATTGTCCCAACCAAAATATGTCAGTCTTCAGAAAATATATGAAAATAGAGCAATCATCCTCTCCTACACCCCCCCAAAAAAAAAACTAAAGAAGAAAAAAGAACCATAGGTTATTAACATCTCAGTCTCAATAAGATTAGAAGATATGACTTTAAAAATTAGAGTGTGTGATAAAAAGCATTTGTCATAAATATTTAACCTCCCTCAGCATGGTGGTGATTAGACTGCTGAACTGGCCACCTGCTGGCCTCGCTTCTCCTGCCTTTGCAGTCTTATCTATGAGAAATGGATTATTAGAGAAAGTCTAAGAAAATGAAATACTGCATTAGCTACCAATATTTTATTTGGAAGGACTCTAAAATGATACCTCTTAAATTGTTAACTCGTCGAACTCTGCCATCTATTTAAAGGCCACAATGGATCTGAGGACTATGAATTATCATCTGGAGGTGTTTATCTCATGCCACATTCAGGGAGGAGCAGTCACAGTCCTGGTCCATCCATGTTTCTTTGAGTGCCTACATTGGCAATACCCCTTAACATCTATATCAGCCCCAGGCTTGGGCATATGGCTTGCTTTTGTTGAAAGTGCTTATGAAACTCAGAGCAGAACCGGTCCACACTTGGATGTGGTCTCTTACTTTTCTCAGAATCCTGTATATGACAAGCTTTGACAAACTTACTAGAAGCTCAATGGCACAGTCTATTTGCCTCATCTCCCTGTCAGGAGTGAGATAACTTCTGCACATGAGTGAGTTAACTGCTACACATTAAATGTGCCCATGTGATGCTCTTCAGCTCAAGAAAACTGTCAGCTGACCCATCATGAGTGGTGATACATGAGTGAGACTAGTCCAAACTGAAAGATTCATCTGGCTGAACGCAGAACAAAATTACTGATCAGCATAATCAAGAACTAAAGTAATGATAATCATTATCATTACCACCACCGTGGTACTCGGCTTTAGGTTGGCTTGTCATGCAACAAAGCATGAGTGATATTCTTCCCTATTGCATTCATAAACGCTCTGTTCTTGTGTCATCTTTATTTAAATTAACTATAAAGTCACACAAGCAGAAGCAAAGGAACCTGCAGCTCATCCCTTATAAACAGTGGCTTTGGGAGAACAAATCTCACGACTAGGAGTAATGTATTTGTGGGACACTTGCTGCCACTCACATGCTACATCATACCTAATCCTTAGCTTCATTTGTGTAGCCAGAGTTATTGGGAAGATAGGCAATGTATGCAGCTCCATCTTTTTAACTCATAGACACTCTTTACTGTTCTGGGTCTGTCCTCTCCACTTCACGTCTATATTTATGCTGAAGTATTTCTTAAGATACTTTTCTTTGATAATATGCAACAGAAATCCAATACAAGCTCATGAATTTAAAAGTATAGATATTTTTCAGATGCATAGAACCAAGACATGCAATGCAATCATATATCAGCTAACACTGGAGCCTAGGTGTATGTTCACTTGACCCATAATACTGTCTATATTTCTAAACTTCCACATCACGTATATACAACACACACACACTCATAGAGTAAGCATATAACAACTGCATTGCACCACTTTAGTGTAAGACAGCAGCCAGGTCTAGCTGCCATGTTTAAATAGACTCTACACTCTGTGGGGATAACTTAAATTGGCCCAACTTAACTGAGACACTCACGTCTTCACTGACTAGTTGTGGCCAAAGCATGAAATCATAGTGTGATTTTCTAAAACCCTTCACCAATAACCCTACAAACAGAATTAGCAAAGGAAGGGACAGGTCTCAAATGTATGAAGACCTAAAAAGTCAAATTAATACCAGGATAGCAAAGCAATAGGTATCCATTATAGTTTCTCTCTTGGTTCTCAGCCACAGATTATTTTCATATAAACAATTTCAAAACTTTTTCATTCTAACAGGCTAAGTCTTTCCACCATAAAACTCAGCAGCAGCTCTCAGAGTTGCACCTTTGGTCTTCCTCATAAGATTAATGTCTGTCTATCTTAGCAGCTTATATTTATATGAAGGCTAGAGTCAGTTTTTGTTTTTCTGTCTCAGGGTCTGGCCCATGGCAAGAAACCAATAAATGCTTGTGGGTGATTAAATAAATACAGGCAATGTTAAGGCTTGGAATCAGGAAATAAATGTATGGGCTACCATGTTCTATCTGAATTGATTGTGTCCATCCCAATTGTGAAAAGAAGAAAAAATAAAAATGTTAGGAAATGCCTCCAAGTTCTACACAGCTGGTATGTAGACTCAATATCTCCAGAGGTTTGCTTAAGAATCTGTTATAACTATTGTTCTCTATTTATTTTGCTCAATATTCCAACATGCAACAGTGGAGCAAAATCCAAATACTAAGCAGCTTTGTCAAGAGAAAAGGTGATAGAGCATATGCAGGTCACTGTTCTAGAGAATAAATCACACACTGTTTTAGAAATAAAGTAAGGCTAAGAATGAAATGACAGACACTCATGAGGCTGATTTTTGTGAGTAATTTTCCTGATGAAAAAGTAAGGTCCATAGTCAACCATGAGGCTACACTTAATATAACTATTGAATGTCTTTTGTGCATACATCTTCAGAGCCTAGTAGTCTAGACACCACTCTAATGGTGTCTTTATTTTCCAATAGAGAATGTTCCCTTGATAAAGGTTACATCAAAACTGAGACATCCCTAGGAATAAAGAGTTAGGAGGGAAGACTTGGCAAGAAGAATTAGCATATGGAGGACTTGGGAAATGCGGGTCATGTTTTCATTCTTTCTTTTTTTTTTTTTCTTTTTCTCTGTGTAGCTTTGGAGCCTTTCCTGGAATTCACTCTGTAGTCCAGGCCGGCCTCGAACTCACAGAGATCCATCTGCCTCTGCCTCCTGAGTGATGGGATTAAAAGCATGTGCCACCACCACCCAGCTGTTCAGGTTTTCTTAAATCACCTGAATTCTCCTAGATATTCTTAGCCCAAGTTCCATTATCGTGCCCATGGGATCCAATGTTGATCCAAGAACAGAAAATTTCTTCCTAATAAATGCATGTTTCTGTTATTTAGTCCTCTTATTGTGTTCTATAGTATGTCATAAGTAACTGCATAAAATGTCTTGACTTGATAAAATGCCTTTAAACATTAATTTCAATGTATATATTCAAGATTAAAATATCAACATGAATAACTTCACTAAAAAATAGTTACAAGCCCTATTGTACAGAAAGAATATGTTGACATTGTTCCATTTATTCATTACAGGTCTGAACATCAAGGATTTAAAAAGCTGTTTGTATTAATGCATGGTGTGGTGGCTAGGGGCATCAGCACCATTAGAGTAAATGTGTTATGTCATAGCTATTCAGAGGGGGTGTGTGCTTAGACAAGGCACGTAACTGTTGCCTTCTTGAGTTTTCCCATTTATGATATGGATATAGGAGTAAGGTTATTGTGATGGTTAAAAGAGATAATGTAGTATGGGCTTTTTACATAATACACTACCTATTATAGTACCAATTCATTTATTTGGTAAAAATATTTTCCAATAGCAAAATCCAACTTGAACTAGCTGGGAGTAACAGAAAGATTTGTAATAGCAATATGGGTTCATAGAGACTAAAACCAGAAGAAGACTCAAATGTGGAGAAAAATATACTCAAAAGTTCATCATGGTGGTTTGACTAGGAATGACCCACATAGGCTCATATATTTGAATGCTTGGTCCTTACAGAGTAGTACTTCTTGACAGGAAATAGGAGGTGTGGCCTTGTTGGAGCATGTGTGGCTTTGTTGGGGGAAGTGTGTCACTGGGGATAGGCTTGAAGATTTCAAGAAGCCAAGCTAGGCCCAGTGTCTCTCTATTCCTGCTCCCTATTGATTCAGATGTAGAACTCTAGCTATCTCTTTATCACCTTGTCTGCCATGCTTCCCACTATAATGATAATGGACTAAACCTCTGAAATGTAAACCAGCACAATTAAATGTTTTCCTTTATAAGAGTTGCCATGGCTATTGAGTCACTTCACAGCAATAGAAAGGTACTTAACCGTCATTTGTGGTCATACAGTCTTTTGATAAAGTAAAGCTTTCTTTACATATGGTCCAGCTGGAGTAAAGAGAGATGTAGTCAATTCTTTCTTGGTTTATATATTATTTAATAATAGAGAATTTATTTAACCTACGGCAGATAGCTTAAATTTCTTTGGTCCAGAGTCTGAAGCAAAAGCTCATCCTTGTCCCAAGCAAATGTAGCCAGGAGCTGGAATGGATTTGCACAGTGAGCATCTTCCAGATCAACCATATTAGTTGAGTAGGCAGGAAAGGAAAATTTAATTTATAAACATTTCAGAGGGAGAGGATACATCTCAAGAAAGAGGAATACTATGTAAAAAAATGAATAGTAGTTTTATACCACACATTGTGGTAATATTTCTATAGCAGAGTTGAAGAAAACTTTTCAGTCTATTTTACTTGACTTCTCAACAATAGCACAATTAATTGACTTACTTTGAATAGAATTACTCTTTTAAACACTTTTACTCCCTTTATCTGCTGTACTATTTTCCCTCTGTAAATTTGCAGTTGAATAATGCATTCTCTCTCTGCCTTTCATGCTTTTCTCTTTGCATGTTTTCTTCTAAATGTCTTCATTAACCAACAGTTTCACAAGCCATGTTCCACAATGACCCCCAGTTTGACTTCTAAGGCCTACATAGTGCTCCCAACATTTCCACTGTGTTTTCACAGGCTTCTGGAGCCAAACATTTTCAAGGATGAACAAGGGCTTCCCTTTGGATCTTGTTCTTCTCTCACTTGGCTCTTGATGCACACCCTTGCAGAAATAGCACAATGGACGATGGGTTTCCATTTTATTAAGATTTCTGCCTATGGTACTTCTAAAAAGATGAAAGGGAATTCCTTGAACTCTCAGGACTATTTTGGGATCAATGACCATGTGAAATGCCAAGAAGTAGTTTATGTAAGATTTTTCAAGTTTATCAGTCCCTTCAAAGCTGAAATGTTGGTTGACAGTATAAATAAATGTTAGAGGTGGTGCCTAGTTTCTTAAATATCAACTGTAAATTTGTATGGAAATATTTACTCAGATATTGGACTGCAATGTTCAGAGAAGCTGAAGGACATTACTCTTACACAGCCAGTGAAGTGACAGACCCAGAATTTGAGGTGTTGTCCATCTAACTGCGAAGGCTATAAGTACACAAACATTGAGGGCATGGTAGAAGCAGAAAATTAGCAGAACCAACTAAGTTCTGGTTGTAAATGTCTTCCAGCCCCTGCACCACGCACAGCCGGGACTCAGTGCTGTATGAGCAATGAATTAAGGAGCTACTGCAACCTACAAGTCCCTAACACCACCATG
>CABHPH010066275.1:0-12279 GCA_902168325.1 Peromyscus nudipes | reverse complement strand
ATACTGAGGATGAGGAACACACTGGACAGGCCAGTTTAGCCTCCAAAGTCACACTGGAAGTCCCAGCAAAACCAACACAAATACAAGAAGGTGTTAGATGGCAGGCTGACCCCTCGGGCCTCAACAGGAAAGAAGCAGATGTGTTTGCTGTGTCGTGTATTTATTGTGTCCTCCTAAGGTTTGGAAGTGTCTCCCTTAGAACCCCCTTTATGCTGCAAGACAACAACGTGGAATGGAAATACTAAATTTTGTCCACCTGGTCTTCCTTGGCCAGTCCACGGCAGCCACCAAAGTTCACTATGACTCATCTAAGCCATGGGAATATCAGTAAATAGGGAAAAAAGAGGAGCTTTTGGTGCTTGGAAATGAAGGGAATGCCCTAAACTGAAGTCCACCAGGATTAGTTGGCAAGCGAGGAATGAGTCTTTAAGATCCCTCAAGACCTAGAAATCTCTCTCTCTCTTTTTATTTATTTTTTATTTTTTAATTTTTTTGGTTTTTTGAGACAGGGTTTCTCTGTGTAGCTTTGCGCCTCTCCTGGAACTCACTTGGTAGCCCAGGCTGGCTCTTAAGCTCAGCCTGTACACAAACACATACACACACACACACACACACACACACACACACACACCAACCTAACCTAACCTAACCTAACCTAAACTGTTAAAAATGGTAGGCAGAAAGAAAGAGGGCATCCCTATCCTTAATCTTTGCACAAACTGTTTAGAAGAAGAAGAAAATGGCTGCCCAGGAGAAGGGAAGCTAATCAGGGCAGTGCCTGGAAGGCCCCAAACACCCAGAATGTTTGCAGGTCTTCTGAATCAGTGTCTCCCTCCATAGCACCCAGAACTCAAATGGGCTGTGTTTACCTGCGAGAGACCTGGAAATAAGTCAGGCATGGTACTCATGGAGACCACTGACAAAATGGTCTGCCACCCTGTAGACAGCAAATACTGTGGGACAAGATCAAGAGACAAAGAACACTCGAATGGTCTGTACTCACGTGAAAGACTCTGGCTAAGGCCCAGAGTATATTCCCAAATTCTTCTTTAGGAGAGAGGGGCCAGGGTTTCATTAGTCAACGTTTCTTGGGGATCCATTTATATTCTGGATCTGGAAATGAAGAATTGGCCTTTTAGTGACAAGTCTGCATTTCATCACAAAGATGGAACATGACATCCTTGGCTTGGTTATTCTCTTGAGAAGTAGACTTCCCTTTAGTTTGGTGTCCTCAAAATAGAGACCAGGAAGACAGCAAGTTTATTTCAGGCACAATGGAGCAAATGCCCACAAACCTATGATCTTGGTGTCATTAGACAGCGAAGTTTCAACTCCAAGTGGTTCAAATTCCATTTTGTGAAATTTCTGAAGAGGCTTCACTGTTCTGCTGTTTCTCATCAGAACTCCAAAAATAGGATGCCACAATAAAACCAATATTTCAGAATGATTTTAAAAAATAATCATTTTAAGCATTGTAGGCTAACATGGCAAAATTATCATGCTAAGAAACATGCATGTTGAAACCAAGCTTAAGTAGTTAAATAATGTGTCATGAGAGAAAATCATATTTGTGTGCCATTATAGAGCGTCAGTGAATTACACTGTTAACATTATTAATATAATAATATTACAAACACTGTGGAAGTATATAAATGGGTATAAATAATATTAGTAAATATTAATATGTGTAACTACTAGTATTTATTAATTTATTATACACTTATTATAAAGTTACTATTTAATTTATCACTGGTATTCTAAAGTAACATTATATTCCATTTTTGATATTACTGTTTTTCTGATTGCAAAAATACTACTGTCAAAAGCAACCAAGTCAGCCAGTCTTGGTGGTACACATTTTAATCTCAGCACCTGGAATGAAAAAGAAGGCAAATCTCTGAGTTCTAAGCCAACTTGGTCTACATAATGAATTCTAGGTGGTAGGTGCTGATTGAAGAGTATCTCAGACCTGTGCGTGCACACCACAAAGTTACAACTAGCTCAGACACTGGGCTAATGTTCATGATTAAAAGCCTTAAGAAGAAGCCTCTGCAAGTCTTCCACCCATTCAAAGACACAGAAGAGTGCAGGAACAATCTATGACTGGAGCTGGGTATTTCCACTTGAAATATCCAGATAGTAGGAGCAGTAGAGGTGGTGGCAGAGACTTGCTCCAGGTTGTACTTAACACGCACCCCTTTGCATTGAGAAGGACTTTGGTTTGTTTCTTGGACCTTGAAGCTTACAGAGTAAGGTTGAGAGTCACAAAAGATGGAAGTAGCCTGAATCCCTGAATTACGGCCTGGTGCCAAACCTTATACTATTGTTCCCATCATGTCAAGAGCCCTAGTGGTGCATACCTATAATCCCAGCACTTGACAGATGAAGCTAAGAAGATTAGGAATTCAAGACCAGCCTCAGATACATGAGTTTGAGGACACCCTAGGCTATAAGGAGACCTTGCGTTAAGAAAATAATACTAACAAAAGAAAATCACAGAGATCCAGATGGGAGGACAATATACCTTAGTTTTGTTCCCATGTTGTAACTATAGGATTATTCATTTGAATGTTTCCTCCAAGTGCAAGGTCCTTACCCTGGACCCTTGACATAATTAGTGCAATAATCTCTTGCCTAAAACTGTAGATGGTCTAAGTGTTTTTATCTGTAAATTGTGTTACCAAGGCCATGTGGGCCTCTGCTGAATGTGGCCATCATTTCCCCAGTTATTACCATATCCCCAGAATATTATGCAGAATGACATCAACAAGCAACTAAGGCAGGGAACAATCTAGAAGACTCTCAAACGTGATTTCTCTCCAAGCAAACATGGGGTGTGTGACATGTGGGGATGTGATGTGTGGTGTGTGTATGAAGTGGTTTATGAATGTGGTATGTATGTGTGGTTTATGAATGTGGTGTGGTGCCATGTGTATGTTTGTGTGGTGTGTGTGTGTGAGTGATGTTTGGGATAAATGTAGGTGGGAATGGTGTATAGTACGTGTTGTGTGTGGCATGTGTGGTGAATGTGATATATGTGGCGTCCGCAGTACCATATGTGTGGTAGATTTGTTGTGGTGGATGTGTAGTGTGTATTTTTGTGATGTGTGTGTGTGTTTTATATATGATGCATGTAGTGTGTGCTTCTATGGTGTATGCATGATATGATTTCAGTTACAATTCAGTTTTTGCCTTTGCACAACGGTGCATACATCAGTTAAGGCAGGATTTGAGATCAACTGCTTTGGAAGTTCAAGAGTACTCTTAAGGAGTACCTTTGTGAACCTAAACCCAGGACTGGAACATACGCATCAGTGACAGAACACAGAAAGTATCACCCCAGGATCTTTCCTGCCTTCCAAGAAGGAATCTTAAAAAACACTTTAATAGTCAAACTCAGAGACAAACAGCTGGCCCACAGACACCTGTCCATAGGCAGAATAAGGAATTTGAGCTTCACCAGCAAAATGTCATTCCCCAAATACCCATGGCACTAAGGCAGAGCAGGCTTGCATTTAAACAATTGAAGATGCTATGGATATTCAACCCTGTGCCTGGGCCAAAGAGCATCAAGGCAGCTGGCATGTGGTGTTTGAAAACTAAGTATTGCTTAAATGAACAAGGGTTGTGTTGCTCTCCATCACACTAAACAATGAAGATGTCACACCTAGCAGTTCCATCAGGAGCGCTCGCTCTGTCTCCATTTGCAGTTTTGGACGGATAAATAAATGCTCTTTAGAGCAAGTTCTCTGCCTGATGTTGCTTGGAAAAACGGGAACTCTAATGATCAAGTTGATGTAGCACTGGGCCGTTAGCATCTTCCTCTGAGACCTGCCGTTGGAGGGAAGAGCACAACGTGCTGCAATATGACTCAAGAAAGCGTTAACATGCCTGGGATGACTTGGAATTACCAGCCTTTGGGGCTGTTGTGGGGGACGTTGGAAGGAATCGGAGAACATTTCCAGGAGATTACAGACATCACAGGGGAAATTGTTAGCTAGCACAGTGCATACCGAGATGACTTCAGACACCTGCACAAACCGGAATCATTGTGCACACACACAAAAGAGTGGGAAGCCTGAGGAAGCCAGGATGCTGTCATAGTAGCAACAGTCCCTCCTTCCCGTGGCTCGACACCACTTTCCAAACCTGGGGCTCCCCAAAGCCAGGCTCTCTTCTGACTGGCTCCCCAGTACCAAGTGGTTTAGACTGTGTCACATATTTGCTGAGGAGTCCCACTCAAACACCTTCATCCCAGTGCACAAGAGAAAGCAGCCAGCAAGGCAGAGGAGACGGCAGGAGGGGTCAGCTCCGGTTCTGTACCCACAAACCACATCTTACTGGGACCACTCTGACTTGTTTCCTATCCCTTGGCATTTAGACCAGCAACAGGTCAGAAGACTCCCTGGGGACAGGTATTTATCAGGACAGAAGCAGAGTCTGGACTGCTGGAGACTTCCATGGTCACCCATCATATTTGCTTGTTCTCTGTTCTCAAGACAGTGACTTCTGGATGGCCTGAGTAGAAATAACAGGAGCCTACAAGAACCAGACTGTGACAGCCAGGAAGCTAATGTGTGTTACCACCGATCCACCAAGGGGAAAAACTTTGAAACATTTTAAAAATGCAGGTGCACAAATTACTCATGCCACGAGCGGCAGTGGCACTTTGTAATAAAATCTTATGTTTATTTTCCACTGTTGAATACACATACCTTAGTGTTCCCAGAGAGAGAAGCCGACGATGCTATCCAATGAACAGTTTGCAGATGGATTAAATACATGTACCAATGAAATAAAACGTGCAGATTTGGGGCTTTTTCTTCCTACCTTTGCTCTGGGCCCCAAACTCCCCAGTGATGACATGAGGAGTTTGTGCAAAGATCCGAAGTAGAGAAGGATTAGCTGAGAGTCAGATGGAAAAGGACACATACGAAAATGCTTCTGCATGAGCTGGAAGCCCAAAGCTCAGCCACGAGCGTGTCTAGCCCTGGAGCCCAGGGCACACGGGAGCCCAGGAGAGAGATTTCCAACGGGTTCACAGTGGGTCATGCAAGGACAGCAAAGCACTCTGGGATTTGTCAGTTAAAAGGTATGTTGGTTCATGAGGAAGTTTGAAGGGAGCAAGGGGTAAAACTTGAAGTTGTTGCATCCTCCTGAGAATGCATTCATTTATTGGGGAGTATTTCAAGTTCAGTAGGTGATCAGCATTTCTGTGGTACAGAGACATCAAAATGCTTAAGTCAAGGTACCAGTGTCCACAGGGCCAATTATCTGAGCCACACAGTGTGTAGAAAAATTATGGGAGCTAGTCCACCGAGCGCCATTCAAGGAAGGAGGAAGACCCCTTTGGCTTACAGGAGGGACTAGAAAAGGATGACAGGCTGGTCTCAGGCCTGAAGTTAAGATGCGTGAACCACGTTTAGGGAGTAAAGGAGAGTGGAGTTTCAAAGAGCCCTCCATGATTGTTGCATAGACTTCAATGTGAGGAGAAAGAGCCAGGAATCCCAGAAGTGCCTGGAGAATGTTCTGCTGGCTTCCTACGAAAGCAAACCAAGGACTCCAGAACCTCTTCCTCTCACATGCCATCTTTTGGATACGTGGTTTTTCTTACTTGCTAAGTCTGGCCATCTCTCCATGGTTGTAAAATAAATTTCAGAAAAGACAGCTCAAACACAACCCAAACATGCATGTGTATACACAAAACACACACAGACATATAAAACAATACAGAAAAACCTGCACACATCCACTCACACACTTACACACATGAGCCCAGAGAGTCCATCTTTCCATCTAGGCCACCGTCATTGTATCTGGGGCAGGGCTGCCCACGGCATTGGCCTCCTTGAAGATAGCAGATTGTCACTCACTGTTCAGGAGCTAACATACTGGCTTGTCTATTCTTAGGGAGAAAGGACAGAAAACATGAAATGCACACCTCTACTTGTCAGAATCCTAACAAAGATGCACAGTGGCCTGTCTGTCCCCAGCCTGGTGACAGAATTTGTTTCTGGAACAAAAGGAAGCCAGATCTCCTGACCACCCAAAGCTTCCGATCTGTTCTGATTTTTTGACTCTCCTCTGGGGCAGTGGAGGTGGCACCAAACATCATCTTTTGGGGGCGTTATGTATAAGGTAGTGCAGTACAGGGAGGGGAGGAGAGGGGTGGGCCCTCACCATTGCCTCACTTTCTTCTAGCAAGGACAAAGAGGAGAACAAGGTGTAGAGAAGACCCTCATGAGCAAAGTCCACCCAGCTCAGAGTCTCTCTCATCTCTATGAGCCGTGATCAGCAGAGGATGTGTGTGGCCTGTTCGACAGATCAGTTGTGGCATGTGTCCAGCTGGGCACACCTGCCCATAGTGTTGTCGAGTGTGTTCTTCAGGAGGTAGGCATTCCTCCACAGCTGTTTTGTTACATTTGCTTGTGTCGGGGGCGGGGGGGGGGGGGGGGCCGGGGGGGGGGGGGGGAGAAGAGGTGACCCGGCCCCTCTATCCTTACATTTCCTTCCCAGTCTAAGCACTCAGGGCCATATTAGGTTCTATTTTTTTTTTTGCACCCGTCTTCAGGGTGAATGAGCTTTGCTCTGGCACACCAGCTCCCACCTGCCCTACACTCCTTACTTCGTTTGCTGGAAAGCTCACTTTGGGTCCTGGGTATCTTCACAGCTCTTTCTGTGGAGGAGAAAACAGCATTACTGTATTAAGTAACTCCTGGGAGGTCCCCAGCTTCCTCCAGGTAAAACTCATTGTCCCTGTGAAGATCAGCTTCCTCTGGCTTGGACAGTTCTCTGTGTTTAACAGGAAATAAAGCCTTGAGAGCAGCTTTCTTAGAGGAGGGAAAAGTGTCTAGACTGAACACTGCCATGCAGGAGAGGGGCCATGTTCAATCCTTCCGGAATGTCTATTTGAGGAGTCAGGAGCTCCACGGTTGGGAAGCTTCAAGCTGGTGGAAACACAGATGGAAGAAAATGGAGTGACTGCTGACAGACAAGAACACGACTTAATCAGCAACGGAAATCAATGAGTCCAAGACCACTGCCCCCAGCAAAAATCAATGGTGGAATGGGTTTGGGAGCCAACAGCCCTCCTCCACATGCTCAAGGCCACCCAGAACTCTTCCTGCCCCAAGTGTCCTTTGCTCTAGAAGCAAATCCAGGCACCATTTAGCCACTTCTGGAAAATTCTTCCTACTCTGGATAAACAATTATTGGAACACTATTGTAACAAACAACCTCAAAACTCAAAAGAGTAGCATAGTAAAAGGTTTTCTTTTCTACCCTAACCAGGGACAAATATGGATACTTCCCTGCTTTCAGCTCTTCTGAGTGTTCTCAAAGCTGTGAGTTAGGGATGCAGACTTCCCTCACCTTGAGATGACTTCAGTCTTAGCCCATGGGCCTCGACAGTGACCACAGAGCAAGAAAGCATGGGAAAGTAGCTTAGGTGTTCTGCCATCTTAGCAGGGAGTGATGCTTGCTGCTTCTGGCCACGGTCCATTGCCCTGTACTCACTTGGCCCCATGAGCGTTAGGAGTGAGGTGACACAATTCTATCCAAGCGGCATCTTCAGATTCTGAGCAGCTAGCTTTTCCATGTGCCCTACTTCAAAACTCATGACAAGAGAAAGATGTCTCACATCACCAACTAGAAACTCTTCCATGTTTTTACCCACTCTCGTCCCTTTCTCTCTTAACTGACGTACCCGGTCAGTATGACTATTTGCCAGGGCTCCGTGAAGGCCATTCTCCCCTCTCTTCTGTCCTGCTGGCTTTTACTAAACTCCACAGGCTTGCCTTCCTTTGTATTGTTGGGTGTTCTCAAGAACTTTTCAGTTTCTGTACATGGTCTTCTGGTTGCTGTCATTAAGGAAAAGCATTTGCTCTGCTTGTCACAGAACCATATCCTATCATGGGCAAAATCAAGCTCTAATATGATAAGATCCCTAAGATTAAAGCTAGTATTGTTAAATATAAATATTAAATTTAATATAAAATATTTTAAAATTTTATTTCAAGATAGGGTCTTGGTATGTAGCTCAGGCTAGTCTTGAACTCATAAACATTCTGCTTCTGCCTCCCAAGCACAGGAACTGCAGGCATTTACCACATCAAACCCAAAGTTACTACTTTTCTTTATACTAGTCTTCTAGTATTTCCACTTGGCTGAGAATGGAGTACATATTGTGTCACCTGAAATCTTAGCTTATCCAACAGCTACAGCAGAGCGCTGGAAATTCCCAGCTAAGATCTCCTTCACGCCCTTCCTCTGCACATGGTTGAGAATTTAAAGAAGGTGGGGACTATTACTGAAGGAGTAAGAGGTTGCATTTCCTTGCAGAGATGTTCCCATCTTTCAGGATGTTCAACAAACTATCTTTATTCACATTAATGTCTTATTTACATGTTACTGAAAATGAGATCGTAACGCTCCCCTGTTTAAGGAGGAGTATGGCTCTCAGGAGTAGCTTCAGCATTGCTACAGTCCTCTGACGCTTTAGGGCCCCAGAATCTGAAAACATACTGTTAAATGTGTCATTCAGTTGTCCAGTGAAGGGATACCCACTGACCTCTGCCATGTGTGCTGTTGTTAGCACCCAGGAAGTGAGGTGAGAAGACATGATCTTTAACTCAGCAAAAAGAGAGATGGAGGTGGTGATAAATAGTTTCTATAGAACACAAGCTCTGTCTTTTTGTTCTTTGAGCAACCAATACGACAAAAGTGAAAATTACTTGACTCTGTTACAAAGGGAAGAAACTGAAGAACATTTCGCTTTGTGGAGAACAGAAGGTTTGAGTTGGATCTCTGGAGATGGGTGTACTTTTCTCTATAAATAAGATGGTATGGAAAGAAGACTCCAGTTTGCAAGAGTAACATTATAAAGAACAAGACAAATTAGTAACGGATAATAATAATAATAGCTCGAAGCGGTAGGTGTGTGGAGGGCAGAGGGACAGATATTGGTACATGAGTGTAGGTACAATGGCAGAGTCCTTGCTGCTGTGACTTGGGGTCTAAGCCTTGATGAAGGGGCAGAGAGACCAAGCTACCTCGAGGACCATTAGAACTGTTCTCTGGATTGTGCTCCGTGGTCTGGCTTGTTTTCCTCTGCCCAAACTTCCGTCTTGCTCATTCCAAAGGCGCCTTCCACGGTTGTGCCTTTGCAAGTATTTGTGGTCCCTTCTCATGCCACAGTCCCTGCTGAGTCCTCCTCAGACACCCCACTGCTCACTGATCCCAGTCAAGGTACCAAGTGCCATCCCAGTAGCCCTGCACACAACCTCTACTCCATGTAAAACCAACGCCGGCCATTTTATCCCTACTTCTCTCTACTGTGCTCATCTGAAGAGCTTTCTTCTGCCAACTAAGTTGTACTTTCTCAGATGGAACAAGAGGAGTAATCCTCCACAAATTTTGTCCTCTGCCACACTCAGGAGCATGCTAGGCACACAGGAAATTTCCAGTGCATACTTAGTGGTTAATTAAAAGGGAACATTTATGACATCATCTTGCACCCACCCACTTTGTAATTACCTTTTGTGTGTAGAAGGGATGGAGCGATAGCTCGAACAGCACAAATCATGAAGACCTGAGTTTAATTGACAGAAGTCCTGTAAAAAAGCCATGCCTGATGCACTAGTAGACCTAACACTGGGGAAATAGAGTAGGGCCTTGCTGCTCATTAGCCAGCCGGCTTAGCCTACTTGAGGGGCTCCAGGACAATGAAAGACTCTATCTCAACAAATAAGTGTATAGTGCCTGAAAAACAACGTTTGGAGATGACTTTTAGCTTGTGTGCACACATGCACATGCACACACACACACACACACACACACACACACATACGCACATAACGTTTGTTATTTGTTACAATGGAGATATCAGGGGCTCAGGTCAGTGTCTGCTACATTAGCTGTCTGGTGGGGTGATCTGCATATTTGTTGAGTGTCTTCCATGAATATGGAATTTCTAGTGTTAGTGGTCTAATCAGGAATTGGCATTTTCTGAAAAGGGCCAAATAGTAAATAATGTAGGCTTTGTGAATTAAATATCATCCGTGTTGTATTCTCCTTTCTTAACTGGTCTTTCAGAAGGATTTTATGTATTTATTAACTTTTCTTTATTCGTGCTAATAAATTTCATACATTATATACAATGATATGTGATTGAATCCACTCACCATCCCCCCACAACTACCCAATACCCCCAGTATTTCCCCTCTATAAATTCATATAATCCCCACTAAGTTCAATTTGAGGAGCATTTGAAGGGATATATATTTTTTAAGATTCTTAGTTTTACCTTGCACAAAAGCACAACATAGGCTAGGTTTGGCTCATTGATCTTAAAAGGATGGACTTCTCACCCTCCGTCAGAGAATTCAGATACATGAAGTCCACGACTTTGATTAAGGATGGTTTAGAGAGAAATGTTTGCTCTTAGAATCCTCAGTGAGCTGGGCCTACTTGCTCTACAGTGTTCTGTATTCTGTCATCATGGGACACGCCTAGGCTCCTTGGGAGATGCCTGCTCATCTGGGTAGTGCCATGGGACAGCTGAGTCTCCCTGAAACATTCTGTACACCGGTCTCCTGGTTCACATGTGTAGTCCTCAAACAAGAATCTCAAAGATGCCTTAGCCACACAAAGGAAACCCTGAAGCAGCATGGAGGCAGCTGCTCCCTGGTCCCCTGCCTTCTCTCAGCCTGCTCGCTTAGCATATTGCTTTCTGCCAGGGTCTGAATGTCACCTCTAAATGGCTCAGACTACCTGTCCATTGCCCCCGCCATCAATTCTTGCTTGAGGGCATCCACTTGCTTGTGGGGTGTGGAGAGAAGCCCACCCACCCTGCTGCACCCCCAGGAAGAGCTTGACAGTGGGTAAGAGGTCAAGCTCCCCATTCGGCTCCTCAGTGAAGTGTGAATTTGCACAAGATGATTCAATATATTTCCTGTGTGTTCTGCAGTGCATTCACGCTGCCCGGTGATTTTTTGACATTTCGGTGTGCTACTCTAAGCTGCCTGTGTTAGGGACCCGACCCTGACCTTCACTGTGGCTTTTAAGTGAGGAAAGCCAGAATAAACACACACAAATAGTCCTTTGCAGGGCATGTCTGTGCCCAGGCAGCCCTTGGTTATGTGTTGTGCTCTGACCTCCTGAGGTTCTGATGAAAAGGGTAGGGAGCCATCCTTCCAAGGCTATTAGCAGGAGGTCTTGCCTGCAGGCAGGGGATGGAGGAGGGGAAGTGTGCCCAGCCTGACCCCTCCGGTCCCATCCGGTCTCAGGATCCTATGATTCCAAAAGTGACTCGACTTTGTGCTTGGGGCTCAAGCACATCAGTTAAAGCACAACAGTGTATGCCTCTACAAGGAGGGAGGAAAAAT
The DNA here is from genome assembly GCA_902168325.1 of Peromyscus nudipes. NCBI lineage: Eukaryota > Metazoa > Chordata > Mammalia > Rodentia > Cricetidae > Peromyscus > Peromyscus nudipes. Next base: position 895 of record CABHPH010066275.1, on the reverse strand, counting down.
GAGCCACAGCAATCTCCCGATCCCAACCAGACCTCATTTTTCCAAGTCACCACCTTACTCTCATCTGTAAGACACTAAATAGCCTGAGACCCAGTTATCTTGGTGACGATCTCTCCCCAGGTGCCCCATCATGGTAATTATGCTCAGCGGGAATGCTCTAGCTGCCCATCTCTGGAGTTAAACTCATTAAGATGGGAGGCTGAGAAATCCCCACAGGAGCTCCCCACCCTGGAAATGATGGGCATGTTCCCCTTCCTTGGCTACCAGGTTTAGGGTTTGAAGGACTTTGGAGTCCAGATTGCCACAGAGCTTGTTTTAACCTGGATTCGCTGCCCTGATTGGTGCTTTGGGGAGGAAGCTGTGAGGTCAGGAGAGAGGATGAGCCTAAGACGGGTCACAGGCAAGATATCTTATGAAATGAAACGTGGAAGGAAACAAAGACACCAAGGCTGCCTATTCTGAATTTTGATTATGATGCACATGTTGATTTTTAAGAAAGGAGGTTTTCCTCCCTGATGCTTCAGAAGACAGGAGGGTGAGTTCCAAAAGCCAGTGAGAGATGGGAATTAGCCTGGAGGTGGGAGAGCAAGTATGTGGGGCATGGGAGGAGGAAGGTCTTTCATGGAGAAAGGCAAGAGGGCAGAGGCCACTCCCAAGGTGCTCCCGGTTGAAGGTCACAGAGGAGACAGGAGACTGGGAGGGAAAGGAAAGCAGAAAGAGCAGATGGGCACTAAGGGACAGTATGTGGGATAATGGAGGGCATTCCTAACTGATAAGTGGAATCGAAGGAAGGTTCTGGAGGGAAAGCAGGTTTTGTTTCCTAAGTTTGTGTCAGGTTTCTGTGACTATAATGAAACAGCCAAGGCAAATAAATCTTAATAAGAGAAAAAAGTTG
>CABHPH010066273.1:418-14968 GCA_902168325.1 Peromyscus nudipes | reverse complement strand
GATTTTAGGTCATATAACTCATTCTTATGAGTGATGTCAATTGTGCTTTACAACAGCCTATGTTATCTTAGGGCCTGGCCAATCCTGACACCCGCAGGGGTTATGTTTACTTCACTCATCTCCCTAGACCCTTGCTCCTGGGCACTATCTCTTAGTCAACAGTACCCATTCTTATGAAAGAAGACAGATGTACTTTGTAAAGAATCTCAATGTGAACATGTCTCCATTTGCTGTGTACTTGGGACTGAGTTAATTGTTATCAGAAAACTTTTTTTTTCTGAAATTATGCTGGACTTAAACATGGCTAATATAAAATGGTCTGGGCCAGACTCTGGAAGTCCTGGCCTAGCACTGTTACCATAAAATCAGGCTGACTTTCATTCTTATCTCTTCATGGATCATATTTTTTTTCTCCTGCTTGCTGCAAAGCCTGCAGAGAACCACCACACAAAGTGAAAGATGACCAGCCATGTGCCTGTAGTGGTGCTTCTCTGGAGGTGGAATTAGCAGAGGTATGTGATTGTGATTGTATGGGCTAGATTCTAGCCTAGGCAACAAATAGGACTCTGTCTGTCTATTTAGTACCAAAAGTACAGGGTATAAACAAGATATTTTAAATGATTTGGTAGGTATGAGTTTCCAATTCTCTGAAAATGGGTGAATTGAATGGAGGTTCATGAGCTGTCAATACACATCAACGACATGACAAAGACTGTAGGGTCATGGATTTCAAATGAGTTTTCTTGATTTTGTGGTCACTGCAGGACATTTGAATATAAATATCTAATAATCAGAAGAAAATTCTCCACTATTTACTTTTCCAAGTCTCTGTTTTCACAAAATTAGCTCCTCTGGTATGAAAAACAGAATCAAAGTCTAAGGCAGTCATGAACAACAGAACATTCTGGAATGATTTAATGGTCAGTATTTTTATATAAAGAGGCTGGATGCTAGGCACAGTAGCTGTAGAACATATTAATGAAACTTGTTTTGCTAAGAATATAGATTAAATATTATCCGTACACAAGTTTAGAAAGTACTTGCATAATGACTAACATTTTAAATAGTGGGGATCTTTTTTTAGTATTTACCTTTATTTTTTGTTTATAAATGTTGGTGTGCATGTATGTATTTATGCACATACATTTGAACCCAGTGATCATGGAGGACAGGAGAGAGCACTGGGTCCTATGGAGCTGAAGTTATAGGTTGTCTTAAGCCAGGATGTGGATTGTGAAAATCAAAACCAGGTTCTCTGCAAGAAGAGCAAGGACTCTTAAACACTGAGCCATCTTTATACTCTCTAGATCATTTAGTTACTCAATGAACCACTGAAGTTAATTTTCTCCAGCCTTTTGTAAGTGATGAAATACATTAATTCATCTCAAAGACATGTCATAAAGCTCCAATTTAAAGGACATTCATTCATTTGCTCAGCCCCCTTCTCCCAATTCATATGTTTTATGTTGTCTCTATTAATAGAGGAAAATAATAACAAAGTAATGAATATCTTTGTTCTTTTTTTTCAGCAAATACTTGTGAATATGAAGATGTTTGTATTTTCTGTGCAGAATTGAAGGCTTCTCTAACCTGTGAATATCCAGAGGTTAAAGAGCAGTGCAAAGCTACATGCAAATGTGAAGGCAAATTTTATTAAATTTCCAGTACACATGAACAGGGCCATGTGAAGAATGAGCACTTCCTCTACTTAGGCTAGTCACATACCACTAGGAAATTAGAAGTATAGATACATTGAAATGATTCCACACAGTAAACATTCCTTTCTTCTGTATTGTTCCATTTAGTAGAAATATTTTACATCCAAAGGTTTTGAAATAACATAATAATACCTTTGGACCTTGACCTCTGAATTCTATGATACATTTATGGAGTTGAGTCAAGCCCAAGGTTATACACTGTCTGTATGACTTAGGTCACTGAAACTCCGTGCTGAAAATGAGAATCAGATTCCCAGCACACAGTGGAGTAAAGGAACAGCATATACTTCCACTGTAACTATCAGCTATCTATCCTAGCTCTACTTAGCTAACTACATCTGAAAACAATCCACATTAGCTTTCTTTGTTTCAGCCCACCATTTGCTCTTCTTCAGATATGTAGGTTCAAATTCTAAATTTTAATTTGCATTTTAGTTGTGGGGTTTTTCAAGCACCTTATAAAAATGAAATGTAATGAACAGAATTTGCATGTCCAGGTGACTGCATTGACCTTGATTGTTTGAAAAAAAAATAAAACTTACTATTTGCATATTAATCCTCTCCTGGTATTTTTTTTTAATTTCTGATTTGGAGTTTGCTTATTTCAGTATGGTATTACAATATTTATGATACCATTTACTGAATTTTTATTTTCATTAACATTCTTAGCCTTCACAAGTGTTTGCACTAATCAGTATAACTTCTATTAATACTCAATAGTGGAGCCAAGTTTGATAAATATTCCTGATCCTACCCTGGCATATTCAACCTTCAGGCCTATCTCACATCATATATCCACTATGCCCCCACAGACTGGTGAGTTCAATGGACCCGAGAACACCTGAATTATCCCAGCATTAAGACATCCTATGCACTGGGATAACTCTGATGCACCCTAGAATCTAACATCAGACATATAACCAATGAAAGAAATCCACATTTCCTGTTCAAATTGCTAAAACACAATATGTACAGCCCCAGCAAATCCACTACTTCTACAGAAATATTTTACAATGAGAATGAACCTCAGGACACAAAATCTTTAAAACATCATAAAATTTTATCAAGGAATTTGAAGATTTAAGGAAGACATTGTAGCCTGAAGATTTTCCTGCCCAGAGGGCAGTTGGGACAAGTATTTCCTGCTCATGTCCATAAATAAGCACACAGAGGCTTATATTAATTAAAACTGCTCAACCATTAGCTCAGTCCTACCACTGACTAGCTCTTACACTTAAACTCAGCTCATTTTTGTTAATGTATAAGTTGCCGTGTGTTTCATAGCTTTACCTTTGTGCCATTACATGCTGCTCCCTGGATGGTGGGCTAATGTCTCCCCACTCAGGGTTTCTCTTCCCAGAATTATCCTAGTCTGCTTATCCTGCCTATACTTCCTGACTGGCTACTGGAATATCAGCATTTTATTAAACCGGTGTACAAATACATTATCCGAGAGCAAAACATTAACAAATATCTCAAATAACATAAAGAAAATAGTGCCTGAGTGATGTCTAGTGTGTGTGTGTGTGTGTGTGTGTGTGTGTGTGTGTGTGTGTGTGTGTTTGTGTGTGTGTTTGTGTGTGTGTGTATGATGAAGACAATTCAGAATTTGAAAACTATATTCAGGAAGAGAAAGAAATATTAAAGGTAACTCCAGCTGAAAGAAAGGTGGAGTTAAAAAAGTCACCAAAGCTCAGGGGAAGGTCAAGTAGATGGATGGAGTAGATGATAGAATATCAAAACTTAAAGAAAAGTCAAAAGAACTGGGCCATTCAATAAAGAATTTAAAACATTAAACAGGCACATACAAGAAAGCAACATGCATAAGTGTGGTGTGCCATGGAAACATCAAATATTGAACTTTTAGGCAAAAAAAAAGAATATTTTATTCTCCTTTAGCTATTCAGATAGTTTTGCTGCAACAATAGTCTCGGTTGGCATTCATGGTCTTTTGGAATGTGAAATACATTGCTCCAGGCTCTTCTGGTTTTTACAGTTTCCACTGAGAAATCAGCTGTTAAACTGATGAGCTTTATTTTATATTGATCTTTGGATTTATTTTGCAGCTCTCAGAAACCTCACTTTGTTCTATTTATTTGGTGTTTTAAATATAACATTTTGTGAGTGACTCTTTTCCAGTCTTATCTATTTGGAATTCTATGTGTTTCTTCTGTCTGTTTGAGTATATCTGTCCTCAATTTGGAGAATTTTTTCTATGATCTTGTTGGAAATATGGTCTATGTTATTGAACTACAATTATTCTTCCTTCCCTCACCCCCAGCCAAGTCCCTCCTATGTGCTGTCCACTTGCTTACTCTCAAAAAAATAAATAAAATCCCTTCAGAACAGGTTCTTTTTTTTAAATGAATGTCCTTATAATAAATACATAGGTATCTTCATACTGAATATATGTTTAGGTCACTCTGATGAAGACCTAAACCCCTGTTTTTTTGAAACTTGAGTCACTGTTTTGAAAATACTTTCTGCTAGAGAAATGTTCAAAATCCCATTGTGTCTATATTTTAAATAAGTTGTTTTATTAAAGCATCAACAATAACAATGGGTTAATGATAATGATAATAAAGAGTTATATAAATTCTTCTTAAAATGTACTGCTAGAAATAAAGGCATAGATTAAAACTAACCTAATAATAAAGAGGTGATTTCAATACCCCACTTTCTCCAATAGAAAAGTCATGTAGAAACATCAAATTGAATGGCGTCAAATATCAAGCACACCTAATGGATTTCTGTAGAATATTTTACTAAACACAGAAATATGCACATTTACTTAGCTTCTCTACAATGGACAACACCTTAGGACACAAATCAAATTTTAACAGAATCAAACCAACTGAAATAACTTCATGTATTTTACATAACACATGCATAACAAGCTTAAATTTAACAGAAAGCAATGCTCTAATAATTATATAAATTCATGGATATTAAATAACACAATATTGTGTTATTCCTAATGATGTTCTGCCACACTCATAGATTGATTCATAGTCCAATGATTATCAGAGAGACTTCATCCCTCAACTGATGAAAACAGATGCAGACCCAAAGCCAACATTAGGGTGAGATAAGAGACTCCTGTGGAAAAGAAAGAGGAAATTTGTAGTAGCCAGAGGGGCAAAGGACACGACAAGAAAACCCACAGAATCCATTAACCTGGGCTCATAGGGGATCCCAGAAACTGAACTGCCAACTTTTATTAACCATCTGCCTGTGGACTCCTAAAAGTGGTAGCCACCGCTGCCTCTGACTCTTTTGCCTGCTTTTCTGACCATTTTCCTCCTATCACATCGCCTCATCGAGTCTTAATAGAAAGGTAGGTTTCTAGACTTACTGCAACTTGATATGCCCTGTTTGGTTGATATCCATGAGAAATCTACCCTTTTCTTGAGAGAAATAGAGGAATAGTGGATATTGGGGGAGAAGAGAGGTGGGAGGAGGAATGGGAGGAGATGAAGAAGGAGCAGCTTTGGTCAGGATGTAAAAATTAATAATAAAAAAATTAGGAACAGAAATTTCACTAACAATCTACAAAGCTGGTATTACCTAAAACAGAAACCAGGTAAAGTAACAACAGCAAGAGGAAGAGGAGGAAGAGAGAGAGAAACAGAAGTAGCAGGAGGGAGAAAGTGAAAGAAAAGGAGAATAATATTAATGATATTGATAATTAAGATAATTCTGGCCAATATCCCTCATACACATAGGGGCAAATAACCTCAATAACTACTTGTAAACTGAATATGGGCATATATAAAAAAGTAATCCACCAGGAATGCAAAAAGTAGTATTCATTTAGGAGATTCACAGGAAGTTCAACAATACACAGTAAATCATATAAATGACAAAAAACATAAGATCTGCTCAATAGATGCAGAAAAGGCCTTTGACGAAATCCAACATTGTTGTGGGATAAACCTTTTGTACATTCGGGAGATATTTTGCTCTCATTGTTAATAAAAAGCTGACTGACCAATGGATAGGCAGGATTTTTAGGACAGAGTATACTGGGGAGAAGGGTGGGGTCAGAGGAGTTGTGAGGAGTTGCCATGAGATGCAGAGTGAGCAGGATGGGAAGTATGTGTATGAGGTAAATGAGCCTCAAGGCAGCACATAGATTAATAAAAATAGGATAATTTAAGTTATACAGCTAGCTAAAAATCAGCTTAAGCTGTCAACCAAGCACTTATAATTAATAATAAGTCTCTATGTGGTTATTTGGCAACTGGCTGGTGAAACAAAAAGTCTGCTTACATATGCCACCTAAAGTGCGGACCTACGTCCACATAAGACCTGAAAAAAGCTTTAAAATAAAGGTTCTAAACACACAAAAATGGAGCCAAACATGGCTTCCTTGTCTCATGTCTCTCATGCCAACTGCACTACAGAGATGCATCTCCCAGTGCTGCCAGAGAGAGCTCCACCAGAACACTGTGACCTAAAATGCCTGGTGAATGTAAGTTCTACTCATGCAGATAGAAAAGATTACAGATATGCAGTACTGATATATCCAGATAGAAAAAAAAATCTAAGTGGTTAAGTGTGTGTTTAAAATGTACATAGGCTTGGGAGACAAAAAAAGAAATGGTATAGACAGTCATAAAAATATTTCAAAAATAGAAAAGAATAAAGTAATATAAAGGTAAAAGCCATGTAAGGATAGAAAATACACAGGAAGTCTGGTTCTTATATGCTATTGTGTTGTCTTTAAAATTTTTTGAATACTGATAAAGAAGCAGTAGCTATTGAGAGACATTGATTATGAAAGCTACCAGATTAATCCAACCTATATATTTTAAAAATATCTTGACTTCAAAATAGAAGTCAAAGATATGTTGCTTTGGGAAAGAGATTATGCTTTTATTTCCACATTGATATAGATCAGGTTTGATAGGGAAAGATCACCTGAAAATCCTCATTACATACACAAAGAAACAAACTAGAAAAACTACAAAACAGATAACATATTTTACCTGCTCAAATATAAAACAAAAAATTTATCTTTGGCTAACTTGTGTACAACACACTATCTATACTGCATTAATACAGACTTGTATGTTATCTTTAAAAGTTTATGTATTTTCAGAATAAGGGGACCAGAAACCAATGGATACAGATGGCCCAGGTGATCCAGCATCTCAAAATGCCTCTGCTAATCTACTCAGAATTCAGCTTCTGATGCTGCTTGATGGGATGGTCCAACCTCACAAATTACTCTAGTCAAGACTTAACAATTATCCTGATTTTTTCAAGCTTTCCCCAAAGATATCATCACCCACCAATAACAGAAAGTAGTCTAAAAAATAATGCCCACATTCCCAAGAGATGGGGTATGGGTGGGTTGTTGTAATTCAATGGATTATGGATGTTTGTCACTGTTTATGGGGGCTGGTTACAAGTTCTTGTTGGTCATAGTCAAAGAAAATGCTAAACAAAAAAGTTAAATTCAAAGATCTCATTCTAAATGAAAAAAGGTGGGTATGATATAGGAATTATATGAAAAATGGTAAATTATTGAATATACTTTAATCCAAAAACCAAATATTAACCTCAAAATATTTTACATTGGTATGGATTTTGGTTTATTGATAGAAACATAAAGTTATTTTTGCTATACTATAATTTGCTATTATTAAAAATACAGGTTAGTAGTTAGTCATCTATAATAATCAAACTTTCATTTATATTATAATGTTTTCAAGGGTAAACAGAGATATTTAGATAGATGGCCTTCAAATGCTTCAAAGATCTACAGAATATGGTGTTCAGTTTGTTTAATAACCTAAGGCTACCCATAACAGTGAGACATGTCTGCTCCAAACAGCACCAATTTACTTCAAAAGAGGATGATGGGCATCAAAGAACCTCCATATGGATTTTGCTTTCTTTATGGCAAAAACTAGCCATTTGGGCAAAGAAATTGCTCTTGCCTTAATTGCTGACAGTGTACATTCCAAGCTGGAGCAGCAGGATGGACAAAAGGATGGCTGCAAAGATTTGCCAAGACATGGTAAGACAATCCTTCAAATCTCTGCATCTCAAAAATGTCTGTAAGATTACTAGGCCTGTAGGCCAAAGTTGAATGCCCAGTGTTACAGGAGAACCTAGAGTTTCTGACCAAGCAAGCAAACTGTTTCTGTCATCTCTTCATTTTGGAAGTTCTTTTCTCTGCACTTCCTGTTTACTCAGGAATAATATATATCCTTTTCAGATCTTTGATGTGGTTGAAGACGAGATACTTACATTTATAGTCCTCCCTAATCATCATAGAAAGTAAATTAGGTATAAAACTCTGAACTCTTCATGAGAAGACAGCTGATGGAGTATTTTCTCTATTTTGCCAAATACAAAAGGACTGACTATTGTAACTATAATTGTTAATTGAAATTTTTTGTTGCATATAATTTTACTCTGTTAAATTATAAACTTTCCTTTTTAATTGGATGAATCAGTGAAGCGTCATGGAATAATTCTTCTGTAGACTGTGAAAATGTGTTGCTCTCACTGTTAATAAAAAAGAACTGACTGGCCAATGGCTAGACAGTATTTTGGGGCAGAGAGAATGCTGGGGAGAAGAAGAGCAGAGTCTGAGGAGTCTTGAGGAGATGCCATGAGACACAGAGCAGGAAGGATGGGAAGTATGTGCATGAGGTAAACTAGCCTCAGGGCAGCACATTGATTAATAAAAATAGGTTATTGAAGTTATAAAAGCTAACTAAAAAATGAACCTAAGCTATTGGTTGAACATTTCTAATTAATTATGTCTCTCTGTGGTGATTTGGGAACTGACGGGTGCAACAGAAAAGTCCAGCTACACAACATGGGATTGAACATACCTCAATATAATAAAGATTGTACATGAAAAACTCACAACCAACATTTTCCTAAATGGAGAAAATCTCTGTTATTTGGTTACATCGGGAATAAGGATATTCCTTATTTTTCCACTTGCCCACTATCCTCACACTTTTGCATCATAGTGCTTGAAGAGGTAGCTCGAACAAAAAGACAAAAGAAAGAAATTAAAAGGATACAGATAGGAAAAGAGCTCAAATTATTACTTTTTTGACGATATTATATTATACATTTGATGCCATAAATTCTAGCAGAAAAGAACTAGAAACTATCAACATTAATATAATAGAACACAAAGTTACCTTACAAATATTAGTATCCTTTCCATACAGCTATAACAAACATATTGAGAAAGAGATCATGGGAAGAGGGAACACTCTCATTCACAATCGCGTCAAAAAGGAAAGAAAATTCTAGGAGAAAACTAAGGAAGTGAAAGGCCTTGACAATGAAACTTTACATCTGTAAAAGAAACGGGGAAGACACTGGCATATGGAAAGATGCCCCCCCCCACATTCACAGATTTGTAGAGTTAATATTGTGAAACTATTCAACCTACTTAAAGTGATGTACAGATTCAAAGCAATTCTACATGACAGCCACCATAGAAACAGAAAAAACGAACCTCCGAAAATTCATGTGGAAACTCCAAAGTCCCCAGACAGCCCAAGAAATCCTGAACGAAAAGTGCAACCTGGAAAACTATCATACTAGTTTCACCACTCAAACAACCTTATCTATATGCGTTTGAATTCTTTTTTCTCTTTTTCATTTTTGGTAGAAAGTTCCAACTCAAGAAGTACTTGATTTCTAAATCATACAAAGAAAGAAGGAAAAAAGAATAGGGACAATATCATAACTCCTGAATCCTGGAAGAGATGTGATGTTCTCTTTGCTAGTACCCTGTGCTGGTCTCCTGCAGGAGGCAGCAAGCATTCCTTCACCAAAGTCTAAAAACAAATAAATAATTTAAGAACCCTATGCAAAGAAAAATACGTGATTCCCACACAAAACAACAGTATATCACAGTGCCTAACACCAAGTTCAGCAGAAATATTCATTAAGGACAGAAGACGCATCTTATGTTTTCTTGAATTAAAGAAAATTGCTTTCATATTTTCATCATTTGCATTGCTGATGATTTTACTCAGTAATATAAATGGAGATTGGATGTGGGGAAGATTTATGTAATTTTTTGGTAATTTCATGGTTGGTTATGCTTTTTATTTTCTTAAGAATAAAATAAAATTGAAAGAGGATGTAGAAAAAGAATGAGGAGGAAAAATAATCTAGCCCTCTGGAACTTTTTAATTTGAAAGCTTCTTAGTTTCCCATCTTTAGTGTTCAGCTCTCAGTTTCACTGTTTAGTATTCTAGAATGGCCGTTTGATTTGGTACCCACCATAACTTTCCAAATCAAGATAGACAGGATCAAGACCAATCACAGAGCTGGATTTCCTTTCAAAGTCTATCACTGGTGGTTGGGCAGAAAACATAGAACTCAGAGAGATTGGGCCAAGACTCAAGAGTTAAAAATCTCCACTGAGCCAGCCTCCTAGTAGTAGTAAAGAGGTTGTTCAACATACCATTAAGATGTCTCTTTCTAGTGAGTTCACTCTGCAGAACTTAGACTATAAGGGGGAAAGAGTCATCCTGAGAGTAGACTTTACCATTCCCATAGAGAACAACCAAATCACAAACAACCAGAGAATCAAGGCTGCCATCCCAAGCATCAAGCATTGTCTGGAAAAGGGAGCCAAGTCCATAGTTCTTATGAGTCACCTTGGCCGGTCAGATGGGGTGTCCCTCTGCCAGACAAATATTCCATAGTGACTGTTGCTGCTGAGTTCAGATCCATGCTGGGCAAGAATGTTTTGTTCCAGAAGGATGTGTAGGCTCTGAAGTAGAGAAAAGTCATGCCCACCCAGATAATGGGTCTGTCATCCTTTTGGAGAACCTGTGCTTCCACATAAAGGAAGAAGGCAAGTGTCAGGATCCTGCTAGAAAAAAGATTATCACTGAGCTAGCTACAGTAGAAGCCTTCAGAGCATCACTGTCAAAACTTGGTGATATCTATGCCAATGACACTTTTGGCATGGTACACAGGGCCTACAGTTTCATGGTAGGAGTAAATTTGCCCCAGAAGGCATCTGTTTCCTCATTAAGAAGGAACTATATTGCTTTGCAAAGGTCTTAGAACACCCAGAGACACTCTTCCTGGCATTCCTTGGTTGAGTCAAAGTGAAAGATAAGATCCAACCCATGAAAAACATGTTTGACAAAATCAACTTCATGATTATTAGAGTTGGGATGGCTTACCTTCCTGGAAGAACTGAAAAACAAGGATATCACTGCTTCCTTGTTTGAAGAAGAGAGCTAAAATTGTCAAAGGTAACATGACCAAAGCAGAAAAGAATGCTGTTAAAATAACCTTTCCTGTTGACTTTGTAACTGCTGACAAGATTGATGAGGTTGCCAAAGTTGGACAAGCCACTCTAGAATCTGGCATACCATCTGACTGGATGGCTTAGGACTGTGGTCCTGAGAGCATTAAAAACAATGCTCAAATTGTGGCCCACGCAAAGCTTATTATTTGGAATGGATCTATGGGTGTTTGAATGGGATGCCTTTGCTAAGGGAACTAAAGCCCTCACAGATGCAGTTGTAAAGGCCATTTACAAGGGCTGTGTCATCATTATAGGGGGTAGAAATACTGCTACTTGCTGTGAAAAAAGGAAAATGGAGGAGGGGAGGAGTGGATCTGATGTTTTAAGAATTTCTCAGGTGTCAGTGCAGTGAAATTTTGTTTTACTTGTTAATAAATAATATTTGCCTGGAGATCAGAGAACAGAGCTGGCCACTAGATTAAACATACAAGCCAGGCAGTGGTGGCACACACCTTTAATCCTAGCAGTCAGCAGTCAGCAAGCAGGGATCTGTCTGGATCTTCTGAGTTCAAAGCCACACTGGGCTACATGAGATCAGTCCAGTCTAGTAGAGAAACAGAGCCAGGCAGTGGTGGCTCACACCTTGACCCCAGCATTTGGGAAGCACACACGCCATTAATCCCAGCACTAGGAAGATTGAGATAGGAAGTGAAATGGCTGGGCAGAGAAAGGAATATAAGGCCTGAGGAGACAGGAACTAGAGGCCCTTTCAGCTGAGGACTCAGAGGCATTCAGTCAGAGGATTGGTGGAGTTGGTGAGGTGAGAAGAGGCTGTGGCTTGTTCCTTTGTTTCTCTGATCTTTCACCATGTACCCCAATATCTGGCCCTGGGTTTTTATTATAAGACCATTTAGGATTCATGCAACATGTCAGTACTTTCATATTCCTTGTGCTTCTTTTCTTCATCTTCTGGATGGTCAGTCCACAACACTTGGACTCATGAGACTGCACTCTAGTTTTAATGTGAAGCAGTTAACTTACTTAAGAAGGTTGTTCTATAGTTCCGTAGAGAAGTGAGTAAGTGTGAATATGGAAAATACACTGTATTGCAATCCACACTAACAGTTTTGTTATCTGAACATCATGATCAGTAATTGTATTATTAAAATTGAATAATTCTTTCTCAGACATTATCACCTTTATTATTTATTTAATTAAAGATAAGACATTCAACTCTGGTCACAAAATGTCAATATGAAGTGACAAGTTTACTTTAATCTTCCCAAATGGCATTTTCTAGACACTTTTGTTTCTAAATCTCACATTACCAGGTATCTCTTCTGAACTGATGTACATTGTGGTAACTCTTAACCCTTCCTGGCCCATAATTCCTCACTCACTCTAGAAGCTAAGACACATTCCACATTCTCATTGTAGACAACTTAACTCTATGAGAAGTGTCAATTTTGTTTCTTTTCTGCTTCTGTTTCACTTCAGTCTATGTCAAATAGCTACCCGATGCACACTGGTACAGAAATCAATTTCTAGACTCTAAATATCTACACTATAGAACACTATATAGTCCATGTGATTTTATTCTGCTTGTTGAGAGCTCCTACTTCATCCATACTTAGAATAATGGTTGGTATGAAAACAACATATCATCTGTTTTTACGTAAAAACCCGTAGGATGTCTATTTCCACTTGCAAAAACCTCTGGAGTCCTATCCAAAGGTTTATTTAAGTTAACTGTCATTTAATATGTGTATGTTGATTGGCAATGTTCCATTACATTTTGTCATTATACATTAATAAATCTAACTATAAAAAGAAAATGAACAAATGTTTAATATTATTTATATGGAAAATCACAAATAATGTCAAAATCTTAGCAACAAAACCAAGAATAAAATTTGAGATTATTTGAAAGACAAATGTTTTCAGTCTACTTGGAGTGAGATTTATTTAAATCAGTAGGTTTTAATAAAACAGGAAACAAGTAGAATTTTTATATAGAGCTCTGACCTTCTTTGTCCTTTACTATCTTCATCTAGCAGAAAGTAAAAGTCCAGTTTTTAGGACCAAGAGAAGATGCTCACTAAGGTAAACATCTTAGCATTTCAGTACATTTATAACTCATCAATGTAGTACATTTATGTATGATTTTGAAAAGTCAATTGAAAACATCCAATGAAAGAAAGTAGTAACTTTAACATATTTTTAAACCTAAGAAGGCGATAGCTAAGCAGGTATATTTTTCAAACAGCATTTTCATTTAAATAAATATTTAATTTAACTTATTCTGTAACTGTTCCATAGACAGAAAATTCACATGAATGTTTTGTAATGTGTACAAGGAAATAAATCAGGAGAATATCAGAAAATCACAGAACTACCCAATACCAACAAAAGTACAAGAGTTCTAGACCACAGGAGAGAAGATTTTATTTCCAGAATATTTTGATAGTTTCTCTCCTGTAGTAGAGTACCAAGGAGAAAGCTCTGGTGGAACTTCAGGTAATGCCAGAGACATCTGAAATTGGACCCCCTGTTACTTAATATCAAATTGCAGTTAGGAGCCAGTCCCAATGGATACATCTACAAAGCACTCTAGCATCTTTAAGAGAACATTGTGGAAGAAAGGGCAGAAAGATTGTAAGAAACAGTGGATCAAGGAGTTTACTGTGAGATTGTATCTCCCAGAATTGTCAGATGCAACTCCCATAAAGTCTCACCATGATTGCCTGAACACAAGCTGAACATGGTCAATATGAACAGGCATGCCAAAGTGGATGGGGACAGGATGAAGCCCACATGACCTCAACCCTACATAAAGATCTGCAGGCACCTAAGGAATGCTGAGAGCAGGAGAAATATTTTTTGCATTTGGGCATGGTTGTTCTGTATTAGTTATTTGATGGCATGAAAGAAGGTGAACAGAGGGAAATTTTTTAATGGTCTCCATCTCCAACTAGTTTTTGATAAGAGTAAACTGAAGCCAAAAGCAAGTGGCAAAGTGGCTGACACATACTCAATCATTTCTGTGATGGTATTTTTATGTGGCTTAATCATAGCAAATGGGTGTGGCCCTCATTAGAAGCATATAAAATTTCACATACTTAAACACTTAATCTACGTGTTTTTAACTTCCCAGAGAATGTTAAATTACTTCATAGTATATTGCTCCATGTGTTTTACCAGGTGTCTTTTTCTTAATGCAAACCTTTCAGTTTGTTTGTTTGCAAAGACGGTATTTTTGTCCACATGGAACCACAATGGTTTATGAACATTCTAGCATATCTTGCCCCACAACAGAGTATTTGAGAAAAATATCCAAATTATGGCAATGTTCTTCCACCTCAGAGTGTTAAACCTAAGCAAGAATTTCAATCCTACTCTGGGAAAACGGAAGGAGAAACTACATTTAAGTAAATATTCAGAAAGTGTATCCTTATTTTTTGCCCAACTCTTCTGGCTTTAATAACATATACATACCCACAAATACACATGCTTGCATGCACATGTAAACACACACACACACACACACACACACACACACACACACACACACAC
>CABHPH010066271.1:0-13859 GCA_902168325.1 Peromyscus nudipes | reverse complement strand
AGGACATAGAGGCCCATCCTGTGCTGCACATGTTTCAAAAGATGACTTTGACATTTTTAATTAACTTCAACCCCTGATTCACTCAGCTGGAAGCATCCTTAGTCATCTGTGTGAATGGAGCTGGCAGAAGCCTTAGGAGATCAAATTAAAAAGCTAGAGCAGGAGGTGATGGTGTGGAATGTCTTCTGAAGGTATTGAGTATCTTTCTTGTTCCCTCTGACTCTTCTGTACATTCAGTACTCAGCAGGGCGAAGTGTGGGAAAGGTCCAGGGTGGCACAGGAGTTAAAGGCCCCTCGCTCTGTGGGTGGAGGTTTACAGATGCACCACATGCCAACTATTACAGAATTTTTTTTTCTATTATCACAGTGTGTGTAAAAATACTATCTAAAACTTTTATTTTTTTTCCCCACTGTGTTATCCCCAGAGGCTGAGGCAAGAGAAATGGGAGTTTTAGACTAGCATGGGCCACATAAAGAGACCCTGACTCAAAAAAACAACCAAAAGGTTTTCATTTAAATAAAAAAGAATTTTAACTAAGCTTTTTTTTGGGGGGGGGGGTGGTGGGACAGGGGAGGGTTGTGGGGATTGAATCCAGGGCTTCCAGCATGCTGGGTAAGTGCTCTACCACTGAGTTATAGCTCTAGTTTGTTTATTTTTAGTAAAATGAGAATTTCCTAAAGAGAATTCTTCTGAACTTAATATTCTTAAGCCTACAGCTGTTCTTGGAAGAAAAAACTATACCCATTTATCTTCCTTTTAATCTTTTCATCCATGTTCAGTTAATTTTCACCTGAACACAGTAGTTATCACATACACACCAAGAGCAGAGTGTGGTACTCCTCCTCTTCATCTTCCTCTTCCTCCTCCTATTATTATTATTATTATTATTATTATTATTATTATTTTAATCTTTCCACACCACAACTGTGACTCATTTTCCTGACATTCAGTCTAATCACAGGAGAGATACACATGTTTTCTTTGTTATTGGTGGTTCTTTTGAGAGAGGGTCTCACTGTATAGCCCAGGCTGTCCTGAAACTCTCTATGTAGACCAGGCCGGCTTTGAACTCAGAGCTCTACCTGCTTTTGTTTGTGGATCGCAGGAATTAAAGGCATGTGCCACCTCTCCCACCTTAATGTGATTTTTATTTGTTTGTTTGTTTAAATCAGAGATGAAGAAGAGCCTAAACTTGCCTTGTGTTCATGTAAAAGGGAACCTTTGAGTTTACTGATACTGTTCGTCACGAAAGAGTCTGTCTAGAGTGTGCTGGTTTAATTACTTCCCTCTGCGCTGTAAAGAGAACTATGTCCCCACCACACACTCCTCTAGATGCATTTTAGACTTGTTTTCAGCCTGAGGAAGAAATGGAGTGCTTCAAAGATTAAAAAACAAAACAAACAAACAAACAAAAAACCTTGTGTTAATTTAAAACAAGTACAAAAGACCTTAAAAAAATGGCTTTAAGTTTTATAATTACCAACAAGTGGGACTACATCTTTTTAAATAAAGATTATATCCAGATGTTCTCTACAGGATGACTTGGATGGTCTCTGTTAGCCTTGCTGTGAAAGTCAAATTGAAAATCTATCATGTAGGGTTAATCAAAATACCTCCGTTAGTAGAGTTCATATGTTGAGAGATCAGAAAGCAATTGCTTTTAAGGAATTTTCGAAAAGTCCTGTATTTATTCATTTTGTTTCTCAAGTGTATCAAAGCGTGGGTTTTCACAAGGCATCTTTCACATTAGTCTAGGATGTAGGTGGTCAGTCCGGCTTTTAAGTTATAAGAAGATAAGTTTGTCTTCAAGTTTCTTCTATCTTTCCCGTGCTTTATTCCCACGCATCCTGCCATCATCATCATCAAACTTCAGAATAAAAAGTAGCATAAGCGGGGGCTGGAGAGATGGCTCAGCGGTTAAGAGCACTGGCTGTTCTTCCAGAGGTGCTGAGTTCAATTCCCAGCAACCACATGGTGGCTCACAACCATCCGTAATGAGATCTGGTGCCCTCTTCTGGCCTGCCAGCATGCATGTAGGCAGAATGCTGTATACATAATAAATAAATAAATCTTAAAAAGAAAAAAAAAAGTAGCATAAACTGGATCATTAGGGGAATTTTGTGTATCTGAATTTAGCATCACTTAGCTACCTTTTATCAAACAATAGGTCCTATAGAGGATCCAAATTTTTAGTATGTGTTAAGTAACCCAGGAAATGATGACATGGACCTTTCTTGATAATATTAAGTCAGGTAATACTGATATGTCAAGAATGGGGAAAGAACTTGGAAACTATTTTTTTTTGTTGTAAACTTATAATACTGCCCAATGCGCAGGTGGAATTTGCTCTGTGTGGTGGCATATCTTTAATTTATTTTTTGTTTGTTTGCTTTGTTTTGTTTCAGTGGAGCTTAACTGGATCTGGACCCAGAGCATGAATTTGCAACATGTTCAAGATGAAGTAAATGCCATTTGTAGATTCTTTAGTTACTGTTCACATATGCAAATAATTCGGAGCTTATTCTCCATAACAAATCAAATTGTCCATACCAGCTCCCTTTCTACTGGGTAAGGTGGGCCAGAGGCTGAGCAGTAGAGAGGGCCTTTGACCTACTAATCAATAACAAACCATGGCTTTTTTTTTTTGCTTGTACTGTTTAAATCTTTAGAAAAAATATTGTCTTTCAGATTTCTCTTCTCTTTGTATGCTCCTTTCCAGGACGATGTCTCAGTTTTACATGATTAGTTAGCAACAAGATTCATTCTGGTCTGTGTGCAGTACTCTAGATCTTGTTCTGGTACAAAATGTGTTTTGATCTTGGAATTATGTGGTCTCTCTTGACCTCCAAGAGAGGTCATGACCTTCATGATTTTGTAGTCCAGTCCTTCTTGTGGCATTATTTATATACACGGACACCTTATAACATGACTCCATAGCCCTGAACATCTGGCAATTCCCAGTCATATAGGCTTGGAGATGACGCCTTTGTAACAAGACTCCTGGATCTCCTTCCAGCTGCACACAGGATAAGCAATCCTGGAGGACAGCTGCAAGATGTGGAGTGGAAAGAAGAGCTGGGCTTGGGGAGGCCAGCAGTGGCCCTGGGAGACATCCAGGAAAACAGACACTTCCTAGTGTGGTTCTTGGGCTCCGTTAGAGAGCTCTAGTCTTTTCTACAGACGTTCCACTGGGTTGTTCATCCTCTGCTCATGAGGGAGGGGCCATTCTGGGACACCACCTTGGCAGTTCTTTGCAACAGAAAATGAGATACAAAAACAGGACATTGACTTTGGAGAAAAAAGAAGACCCAAGATCCATTGATCCATGGTACAAGAAAGAGGAAAAGTAGAGTCAGGCCAATTTAGTTCAGAGTTGGGGGTGGTGGTGCATAATTCAAGATAACCTCAATATTTGTTCCTTGAGTGAGGGAGTAGTCAGTGATGCCGTGAGTCAAAACAATGCATTTGGAGGACATTTAGCAAAGGCCAGTTTGGGTAATGAAGCATAAACCTTAATAAGATTGTTCTAGGAAAGCTTTCTATGTGTAATGTGTTTTCATCTCACTTTTAACTGTCCAGTGAGAAGTGGTACCTCAGAAAGTCTGTAATTCAAAGCTCACACTACTGCGTGCTTTGACTTTTGTAAAACTGTTCATAATATAAAAAATGGATTTTAAAATTTGAGGTACAATAAGTTAAGAAAGGTGTTGTCACCAAAATAAAGGCATATTGTATTTCATGACATATGTCCATAAGGAGATGGAAAGTCATAAAAATAATTGAATATGGCAATAATATATAAGTAAGTTTTGTATATAAATAATGGTGTTTTCTATTCTATGTCTTCCAAACTTACAAAAGGATTACATGTAATTAATATTGAACAAAAAATACTTTCTATAAAAATGAGCATATAGTAGTCACTTAAAATAGGAACAACAGTTTTATATTATGAATTCTTTACGAGGAACATATTTAATTGTTTAGACTGAGCAGCAGCAGATGGTTAGATAACTTGTGTAACTACTTGTCAAGCAATTAGGAAATCAATCTTTTCTTGCTGGAAAGAAGTCTGTTCTCCATTCCTTAAGCTTCTATACATAACCACATATATTCACAGGCTTGAAGCATTTCAAGAAGTTAGCTATCTTTCAATGTCTGCAGGAGTAAACATAGATATGTTACCATCTCTACCTTCTTGGTTAACATTACACTTACACTGACAATTCTCAATAAAAGACATCAGGGCCAGTGAGGTGGGTCTGTGTGCATACTGACTCACCTACAGCTCCCTGCTAAGAGTTGCTAAGCCTAATATACACATTGAGGAGCCTGGATAAAACATCAGCTCAGAAGGTGGTGGAGCCAAGGTTGGAGTTCCCTCAAAGCTTGTGTATTTTACACTGCTTCATTTTTTTTTTCATTATAAGGAAAGTGGAGAAATGGGAAAGAAAACCAAGTACTATAGAGTCAATGTATCCATATGTGTATATGTAAATATTTTACTTTACATTTACTACTAATTAATTATATTTACTCAGTAATGTATTTTAAATGTAAAACCCCTTGCCCAAATAACATTGCCTCTGATTATTGATTTATTCAATTATCAGGATTGCTGGCAGTTTAGCTTTTAAAAAAATACGATATTTTTATTAATTCTTTGAGGATTTCATGATGTATTTTGATCATATTCACTCCCATTCACTAACTCCTTCCAGAACCCACCCTATAGGGCCTTCTCACTTCCTTCCCATGACATCTTAGCTTACATAGAGCCTCCTTTTAAAACATGCATTTAGGTTTTACAAATGATGTGAGTTAAAATGAAAGGCTGTCTACTAGGAGACAGAAACAATTAAAACATTAAAAAATTTTATAGATGAAAGAATGCTTTTAGTGTACTAGTTAAAAGGATGACAGAGACTTCTGAAGACAGCTCAGTTGCCATCTGCACCCCCCTCCCCCTTGACTGCAGAGATGTCTACCTTCCTGTTCTGAAGTTTGTTAATCACACACATGCAGAAGAGACTCTGGCGAGTCAAGGAAGTGATGGGTAAGGAGAATTCAGGAAATTCTAGCTGTATGCCTAGCATACATGCTATACACAATCAGGGTATTGGGGGCCTAACTTCTGGAGTAGGTTGAAATCCCCAGTCTATCCTTAATCCCCTTCTAAGTCTGGCTAAGCCACTGAGGGAATATACTCCCCAACCACACCACAGATCACCCCTTTATTGTATCAGTTGCTTTGAGAAATGTTTGGTTTGGTTTTTGCCCCCAGAAGGATGTATATGGAGAATATTAGACTTATAACATGATAATTGTTATAATAACAAAATGCTTCTCAGTTTCTTTAAAAAAATCTAATCAAGTTTGTGGTTCATGTTTGTTTATTCATTTTCAGTAAGCATTACTTTGAACACAACTAAGGGCCCCGTGGTACCCTGAAGGATGTGAGTGCTGTTCTTCAATATACTTAACAAAAAATAAAGGAAAAAAATCTTTGTGTTCATCTGAACTATCTCTAAGAGATTCCACATGATGTCAGATCAGATTA
The DNA here is from genome assembly GCA_902168325.1 of Peromyscus nudipes. NCBI lineage: Eukaryota > Metazoa > Chordata > Mammalia > Rodentia > Cricetidae > Peromyscus > Peromyscus nudipes. The sequence goes on along the minus strand of CABHPH010066271.1, from coordinate 8,298 downwards.
GATATCTACAAGTAGCTGGGAAATTATTCTGGTTGGTTAATTTCAGAAGGAATTTTAAAATTTACATTTAGAAGTTTATTTTCTGTAGGGCTGTCTTTGTACCTGAGATGGGGCAGGTCATCCCACAAGGACACAGCTTCAGAAAGGAGGGTCTTTTGGTGACACATGTCATTTCTAACCCTTCATTTTCACCCAATTAAAAGAGTTTTTGAAAATGGTGTGATCCTCTGTGCTTCAAAGAAGCTGAAAAGTCTTGAGGGGATTTGTGTCATTAGACAGTCTGGTCAAGAACACCACACTGGGGAACTGATCCCCTTTCCTTTGCCAAAATAGAAAGGGAACATGGGGCTTCCTCCTTTGATGTGTATGAGGGCCAGCTTCCCCTCTAGCAATTCTGAGGGGCTCCAGTGTTCCTTACTTATGGACTTCTCTGGTGTATCCAGTCCCTTTGTCTTAGGGTTTCTATTGCTGTGAGGAGACACCATGACCACTCATAGAGATGGCAACTCTTACAGAGAAAACATTTAATTGGAGCTGGCTTACAGGCTCCAATGACGTTTGGTTCATTATCATCATGGTGGGAAGCATGTTGGCATACAGGCACACATGGTGTTTGTTGGAGGAGCCAAGAGTTCTACGTCTGGATCAGCAGGCAGCAGGAATAGAGAGTGCCACTGGGCCTGACTTAAGTGTCTGAAACCTCAAAGCCCATCCCCAGCCATATACTTCCTCCAATAAAGCCATACTTTCCCCAACAGGGCCACACCTTCTAATAGTGCCACTCCCAATGGGCCTTTGGGGACCATTTTCATTCAAACCACCAAGCCCCCTTCTGGCTGTTTTACATTTCTTAGACCACTTGTGTGCTTAAATAAAGTAATGCTGAAGAGGCAAAACTGCCAGTTATTTTCATAATTGTATTTTCACAGTTTTATAAAATCAATGTTATTAGAAGAGAAAGACCTGGACAAACTTACCTGCTTCTTTCTGTGGTGGTGGTGGTATGTGTGGTGTTGATAACTTTACATGAGTTCAGATACATTCTTCCCTGTATTTTGGGATTCATTAACCTAAACTTGGAGTCTTACATTCTTTCACCAAAATAGGATTAGTAGAAAATCCCAACTTTTGTTAAAAAATTAATGTGCATAACATTTCTACAAAAGTGATTGTTTCTCTTGCCCTTGTGATAGTTGTGATTATTCCTTCTTGACCTTGGCTCAAGGCAAACACTCTGCTAAGGATAACACCTTCATGGTCTTATTTATCCCTACTACAAATTCTGTGATGGGTGTTTCTAGTTTTATAGATGTGGAAACCTGGACAACATGATGTACACTCACATGATTACAAAATTTAGGACCTGCGTCCAGGTTCATTTCAAAACAAGGTCAACGTTTCGACCTCATTTATCCTTCTTGGTTGAAAGTTGTAGTTAACTTTAGTGAGTGCATCAGAAAGCGTATCCCTTCTGAACACTTCTGTAGCCCATCAGTTATAGTCATGCTGGGGAGAGTGGCTGAGTAGTCCTCTTCCCTAGCTTTACCATTGACGGCTCTACAACTTCAGCTTTTCCCTTCATGTAAGTTATTTTGTTCTAAAACATGGAAGAGGCTTAATCAGAAGTGGTTTAAAATTTTTACCATTACGCATTTTGAGGGTGATAATGGAACGTGAGGAAATACAGTCTTGGACTGGCATAGAAACTACTGCTGAGCCTACCAGGTTTGTCGCTGTGTCCTTGACTGACCAGAATGACTGCCTTGAAAGAGTCACTTGTTCAAACTGCATGGTATTTCACTTTAGAGATGATTCATAGCCTTAAAAAAGATCAAAGGTCCTTTCTCTCTTTTCCAAATCATTTTTTCCTTTTGTTTATATTCAATTTCAAATTTGGTAAAGATATACAAGTGAATGTAGTAAGCTTTTCCATTATAGACACTTAATTTGGCATCAGTGAAAATATTATGCATGGTTGGCTTCAGAGCTGTGTGTTTACAGTCTCAAGGGTCCTGAAGGGGAAGAGAAACTTATTTCATAGTTCAGACTGTGGTGTTCATGCAACTTGATGCAGATGTGTGTGTGGGGGCGGGGGCTATGCTGCTAAGACATTGATAGGTGAATTGTTTGGAGGTGTGTGTGTGTGTGTGTGTGTGTGTGTGTGTGTGTGTGTGTGTGTGTAGGCATACTATAGGCAACTAAGAGTTGCAAGCTATTTAGTGCTTTATTATCAGAAGTGTGTGTAGCCCAAACCAAGTGGAATCCTAGGTTTGCTAAGTTATTCTTTGTGCCTGTCTTCCTCAGTAACATAAAGGTCAACATTTTGCACCCTAATAATATGTCAAAGTAAGAAAATTAGTGCAAGAAAATCTTAAGTATGTCTACCTGTTAAATATATAATTATGTATGCATTTTTAGTCTTCCATGTGCAAAAATCCTTTTTGTACTTATTTACAACAATAACAAACTTTATCACAAAACTTATAGTCTATATAGTTGATAGAGTGACTTATTTGACCGTATTATTTCATAATTTCTTTAGCTTTATCAAAAGACAGGGACATTTGTGCTGTCTCTGCTATGGAGATGGACAAGCTGAGTAGTCTATTGACTGCCGGTGCTTTTGACCTAGACATCAGATAACTATTACTGGTGTGTATGTCGGCTGTAGCTGTTCATGTCAGCATGCAATATAAACCATGAATTTCTTTTTAAGTAAGTAGTCTGTGTAGAAAAGAAACATCAACTGTCCTTATTTAACTAAGAGGTTCTAGAAGGCATGCTCACCCTGCAGCTGCATGCATCCCAGGAAAGGTATAAATACATCTCAACAAAAATAATTATAAACTTACTTAAAACATCATTAGATTTTTGTGTGATTCTTTTTATGACATGTTTGTGTGTTTCTCAAGAATGAACTTAGTAAATGACAGCGTCATTATCATAAGGTCAAAAGGTTGGGCATGTCTATGAGGTCCTAAATCTAAAAATGGGAAGGCCGTAATTGTTTACATGTTTTAAAATTTCTTCATCGCTTGTTAAGTGTTTGCTGCTGTTGATATTGTTGTAATTTGCATTTCATAGTTATAGAGATCACCTATTATTCGGATTAGAGAAGCTGTTGAACACTTGTCTTCTCCCTTCTTCTCAGCAAGCTTACATGTTGGGTGGAACAATGAGATTAAAGACTAGAATGTTTGTTGTGACACCCCAGGTCCTTTGCACACTATAACCTGAATCTTCTAGCCTTACAGCCTACCACTCACACACGTAATGTCTGTAGTCCTAATGTTCAAACAGAGAATGAGTGAATGGTCAACGGTGGCTCTCAGTGTTTGAGATCCAATAGACTACCAGATGGTTGACAGCGTTTCTTGTATACTAGTAATAAATATATGAATTTTAAACCCAAACTGCTAACATGAGCAGTTTCACAGCTCTGATTATTTGATCCATTAATGATAATTAAGGGGAAAACAAAAATAAAAACAAATGAAACAGAAACATGAGCTCTGAGTTCTTAAAGCCCTTAAGCCAGGGACTTTGAAGGGTAAATGCTACGCTCTCTCTTGGTAATTATTCTGTTTTTCCTACCTCCTGACTCCACCTCTGCCTTATTACCCATGGAAGAAGAGAGGAAGAGCATTTAGACTTGCTATCGTTTGTTCTTCTATAACATATTGAGCCACATGACAAACAGTTGGAAGGACCATTGATTTACTTGCCCTGGGCCAGCAGAAACAGTTTGGTCCCTTTGAGGCTTGCTGGAGTCAATAGCGTTTTGATTTGGCTATCTCATTTGCCTCACCAGTTGTCCATCAATGCTCTCAGTGGGTCTGTGGGATGTGAAGAGGCCGTAAATATCAATACTGCTCTAATAGGAACTTTGACCCCAGCAGAACTGTGACTTTCAGTTGCATCTCTTCCTAAAATCACGTCTAAAGGACACTGCTTCTAATTATCATTGATAATTAGAAGTAAGTAATTGATAAGGTAGTAAGTACCTCTGTGTGGTCTTTCTTGCTTCATATCCACTTATCATTCGATATATTCTTTGAGTCTTATAATAACATGTAGAAAGTGCTTTATATGGCAATATAATCAAAATGAAAAAGATATATCTAGTTTATAATTTCACCAATTGATTAGTGTCATCTCAGACTTTTAATACTAGATAGTGTTGTATAGTATCACACAGACAAGATTATTTCAGGTGTGTGTTGTGGGCAGGGGAACACTAAAAGGGAAAAGAAAAAATGAATTCCAATTGACTTTCCAGATCTTAATTCAGACCTTCAACCTCAGACACCTTTGAAGGTGTGGGAGGTTTTTAGTGTGTCTAGGCTGAGGATGAGAAATAGACAAGCCTGAATAAGACCCAGTTGTTGCCTTTGACAGGAGGAGAAAATGGTCAGTGTTGCTAGGAGATGAGGATTGTTGTCAGCTCTGGAATGAGAACACGTTGAATGGAGGGCACTGGAGTGGAATCTGTCTGACCTAAACCAGTGAATCATACATGCCGGTGAGGCTGAGTCAGGACCAACCATATGCCAGTGGAAAGGAATGTCTTCCCACCTCCTTTTAGTATTATTTTTTCTCTATTTCTCTAGCTCCTAATTAAAGAATCCACACCGGGTGTGGAATCCACAGAACATTTTCGGTGATGCCCTGAAGATGGTACTGCTTCTACTTTAAGTCTCCATTCAAAACGAAAATCTTTTCCTCCAAAGAGTAAATGGAGGTAGATTTAACCTGCTTGATAGCAGCACTCCTTTTCGGTAATAGATGTTGATGAAATGAACCACCACTTAAGGATTAGAATTAAGACTCTTTGCGCTTTCCACGGTAATCCAGTGTGCTCAGTCTGTTGGTTTTAATGCGGCGGTGCTGTGACACAATGTTATCCTTCAAGTGGCGCTGCTACCGTGTGAGAAAAGCCCACGATCAGAGTTTTATTAGGAGGAAGGAGATACAGGACAGAATGTGGTCAGGACTGTTGAGAAAGACACATGAGGAGGAGGGACAGATGGGGGAGGAGGAGGGACAGATGGGGGAGGAGGAGAGAGCAGAAGAGAGGGGAGGAGTCTGTTACCGGCTTTTTAAGGATTCCCCTGCATATGCGCATATGGAGCTACACCACGCATGCGCATAGATTATGTGATCACACTGTGCACAAATTATGTGATCATGCAGCACATGGATTACATAGGACATAAGGCCCCTTGCTTGGCTGCTGAACTGCACATGTGCCGTCATATAGTTGGGGGAGTGACCGGGAATTCCAACAGGGCCCATATATGGACTTTGTCCTCTGAGCATCCGCTCATCTTCAGACACACTATCTTTTTTTTCTTTCTTTTTTTTAAATTATTTACTTTTATTTTTTTTATGTACATTGGTGTTTTACTAGGGGTCCCCTGAAACTGGACCCCTAGAACATGGTCCCCTTGAACTACAGACAGTTGTGAACTGCCATGTAGTTGCTGGGAATTGAACCTGGGTCCAATCTGGAAAAGCTGCCAGTACTCTTAACCACTGAGCCATCTCTCCAGGCCCCTCTTTTTTTTTTTCTTAATGTTATGGAAAGTTTTCTTCTTTTTAACCATTTTTTCTTTTATTCAAAATATTTTTTCATACAATATATTCTGATGATGGTTTCCCTTCCTCCACTCCCCACTCCCTCCCAACCTCCCCTCTCATCTACTCCACACCTTTCTGTCTCTCCTTGGAAAATAAAAAAAAGACATCTAAAGAATAATAATAAAATAAAATGAAACAAAAACAAACAAATCAGAATAGGACAAAACAACCAAACAAGAAAAAGAGCCAAGGAAAACACACAAGAAATGAGTATAGATACAAATACATGTGTTTGCACACAGAGGAATATCTCATAAAAACACAAAAATGGAAGCCATAATACATATACAAAGAACCTGTAAGGTTAAATAAAAATTTCCTGACTTAACATTATGAGTCAAGGAACCTTCAAAGATGCTGTTGAGTTTGTTTTGTGCTGGCCATCCGCTGCTTGGCATGGGACCTACCCTGAAGAGTGGTTTGTTTCCCCAGTGAGACATCCTTGGGGAAAACCAATTTTTCATTTGCAAGTAGTTGTCAGCTGGAGATGGATTCTGGGTTAGAGATCACAGCATGTGTCTACTTCTCCTTTCAGCTCTAGGACCCCATCTGGTGTACACTTGCACAGGTTCTGTCTCAGTCTCTGAGTTCATATGTGCACCAGCCCTGTTGTGTCTAGAAGGCCTTGATTCCTTGGTGTCCTCTATCCCCTCTGGCTCTTATATTCTTTCCACCTCCTCTTACATAGCGTTCCCTGAGCCCTGAGGGGAGGGATTTGATGGAGACATCGCTTTTAGGGTTGAGTGTTCAGGGTCTCTCACTCTGCATATTGTTTGGCTATGAGTCTCTTTTTATTCCTATCTGCTGCAGGAGCAGGCTTCTCTGACGATGGCTGAGCAATTCCATGTTATTAGGAAATCATTGTATTGCTGTATTCCGTTACTGGAACAGTAGAATTTGGTTTTATTGTAGGTCCCTGGGCTGTCTAATTGCAGGTTCTTGGCCACCCAAGCAGTGTCAGGTATGGGGTTCCATCTCATGGAGTGGGCCATAAATCAAATCAGATATTGGTTGGTTACTCCCACAAGATTTGTACCAGTATTGCACTAGCTTATTTTGTAGGCGGGTCACCGTTGTAGATTGGAGGGTTTGTAGCTGGTTTGGTGTTTACTTTTCGCCTTTGGTAGCATGCACAGGACCTTCCAGTAACACTAATACTTGTCCGTAGGGGTGAAGGCTCAAGGTAGGCACCAGCTCAACTTCTTCATGTTCAGTGAGTTGTGCAGGTGTTGTCTTCAGCAATGGGGCCTTGCTGTCAGTTTGTACAGAACAACTTTTATAGTCTTGCCAGCAATCGGGGTTGTTTGGGGATTACTATGTGTGGTGGTTTGAATGAAAATGTCCCTATAGGCCATTATGGAATGGCACTCTTAGGAAGTGTGGGCTTGTTGGAGTAGGTGTGGCTTTGTTGGAGGACGCCTGTCACTGGGGGAAGACTTTGAGGTCTCAGATGCTCAAGCCAGACCCAGTGTCTCACTCTGTTCCTGCTGCCTGCTGAACTCTCAGCTCCTTCTCCAGCACCATGTCTGCCTGTGTGCTGCCATGCTTCCCACCACGACAATAATGGACTGAGTCTCTGAACTGTAAGCCAGCCCTATGAAATGTTTTTCTTTATAAGAGTTGCCGTAGTCATGGTGTCTCTTCATAGCAGTAGAAACCCTGGGACCACTTTGGCCAACCACCTAATTGGATATAACCCATTTCAAGTACTGGAAACTTCATTTGGTGACAGGAGATGTCCAGTTAGGTTTCTGTCTCCCTCATTGTTTGGTGGTTTCATTTATATAGACTTCATATATGTCTATATTTTAGGAAGTCTCTGCTGTATTAGGTTTCAATTACTATCCCTCAAATGATCCTTAGTTTTAGCTGTCCCTCCATGAATTCCCTCTCTCGTCCCCATTTTCCTTCCTTCCCCTCTGTTTGATCTTCCTATTCCAGTCTCTTCCTCTCCATCCATAACTATTTAAGCTATTTTCCCTTCTGGTCCCTCCCCACTAGTCCTTAACTTTCTCCCTAACTCCTGTGGTTATAAGGATTGTAACCTGCTTATCAGTGACTTAACAGCAAACCTCCCCATATAAACGAATACACAACATGGTTGTCTTTCTGGGTCTGAGTTTCCTCATTCAGGATGATTTTTTTTTCTAGTTCCACTTACCTGCAAATTTCATTTTTTTAACATGGTTGAGTAATATTCTATTGTGTAAACAGACATGTTATCTTTTCCTTTATATCTCCATTTCCTCAGATGAGTAAGGCAAGGACTGCAGATTACAATATCTTGTGAAACATTTGACTTCGTTTGGTTCTATGTTTACTAACAGGTTTCACTAGCTTACGTTGATCCTGCAGCTCACAGGTAGACATGGAGAGAGATGTCTCTTTGCTGGAGCTATCCTGATAGCTGTCTTGTGTTTGTGTCGTTAGGGGAGCCATTTCTTATTGAAGAGTTGCCCAGCACTTCTCTCTCTAGAGCCAGGAAAGAACACTAGGGAATGTTCTAACTTAAGATAGTTTATGATCAAGCACACTCTCTTTCTTGTCAAAATTCCAGGACGTGGGGAGCACTTGGCTCTCTATGTCTAGAGTGTGCTCTTGCCAAGGCCATGCATATCCTCCAAGTAAAGACACCCATTCTTAATCGTTTCAGCGTGT
>CABHPH010066270.1:0-12252 GCA_902168325.1 Peromyscus nudipes | reverse complement strand
GATAGGAATTCAAACACGGTGGGAACCTGGAGTTAGGAGCTAATGCAGAGGCCATGGAGGAGTGCTGCTTACTGGTTTGCTCAGCTTGATTTCTTATAAATCCCAGGACCACCAGTCTAGGGGTGGCACCACTCATAATGGGCTAAGCCCTCTCACATCAATCACAAATTAAGAAAAAAGCCCTCCGGGCTTGACCACAATCCAATCTTATGGAGGCATTTTCTCAATTGTGGCTCCTGCCTCTCAGATGACTCTAGCTTGTGTCAAGTTGACATAAAATTAGCCAGCACAGCAAGTAAACACCACAGGAATAAGTCAACACCTTATGTTCCTTTCCATGTCCACAAGTGTTCTTGTGAGACAGAAAATGGACACAATGCAGTCATTTAAAATAGTGAACTTTAGACTAATGTTATCAAATAGCACAAGTTGTGTGGTCCATGAACTTCCAAAGTAGACTTTTAGATAGGCTTACACTGATGTTTCCAGATGGAATAAAGTCTTCTCTTAAACTTCAAAATCAAAATACCATTCTTCACCATTAATTCATGCCAAGACCTAAATGAGGTACATTTTGCTGACTGTCACTCTCTATAATGGTTTCACACAGTAATATTGTACACAAATTCACTCTTGCTTGGGGTGAATGTCTTTGTTTTGCTCTCCGCAGTGCTAAAGCAGTCTTTCTGAGTAGTGTGGATAATTCCCTCTGTTAAAATATCATCCAGTTGGAGACTATTACCCCAGAGAACAGTGCCATTTCTTCCATGCCCTGTTCCTCTTTTACTCATGTTCAAACATGGTACTTTGATCCGTTTATCACCTTTGCTAAACAGCCAGAAAATACTTAAAGTAGCAATAGCATCCTCATGTCTTAATGAATAAGGGAATCTTTCCAAACAAATGAAACAAATTCTGATTTATCCTTTTACAAGCTATTAACTGGGCAGGACCAGTAATTTTGGAAACACCATGAGGAAAGATGTGATTTAATGAGGATTCAGAATACAGTAAAAAAAAATTCTCAACCCTAAGGGAATAGATTGGCAATAGAATTGCCCTGGCTGGGTCCATGGAGCCCTGCCCAGGGAAGAGTGAGTTTCCAGTGGAGACACAGGCCTGTTTACACATCTTTCTTACCATTCCAGTACAAATATCTCCCGATAACTATTTCCAATATTTTTTTCTATCTAAAAAGTTTGAAAGGAACAAAAATGAAACTCAGGGCAGTAGTATCCAAAGGACAGGTAAACGCCACCAGGTGTTTGATGAACTTCAAGGTTTATGGACTACCTACTAGATTAGAGTGAAGAACACCCTCATAAGAGGAAAATGTTCCTGCAAAAACAAAAGACAACACATGCTAGATCCGCAGTTTAATTTACAAAGGCGCTGGTGTGATATAAACACACAGAAGACACATGTGCAAATGAGCCCATGTGAGTGAGGCAGCAGCCGGTGAGGAGGCACATTGGACACACCTCAGCTGCAGTGGCAGCTTAAGGATGCATCCTAGGAACACATTAATCAACACATTCAAGGAATGCATTAATCAACACAGCTATGAAGGCTGCCATGCCCCTTTGTTTAACTGTAGCGTGTTAAATAACAGAGAGCATCAATCTGAATGTGAATTTCCACCCTGCTGCAGCAAACAAAACCCTTCTCAACATTGGCTCTATGCACCATATCCTACTCCTCTCTCTGAATAGAAAGCATTCTCTCCTGTGTTTCTAGGAGTTTATGGACTTGCTTGCCACAACAGTCGACCAGAAACAAAGACTCTTTATAGAACGGCTAAGTTTGACAAAAGCTGTAGAACAGTCTTCTGCAGATATGAAAACTTGAATCCATCCAAAGGATGCTTTTTCTTTGCCTTACAAAATGAATGCTGTCACGAAAGGCAAAATAAAGCAAAGCCAAGCAAAGGAAAACAAAATGAATGGGGGTGGGGAAAGCATCTATTTGTATATGCAGTCAGTTGTGACAGCAACATACTGTATTACCAGCAGGGGCCTAGACCTGGTCTCCTGCTCCACACTGGGCTTCATTTTCCTCCTGGGTAGTTCCCTAGATAACCCTCCTGTCAGGATTCAACTCCCTGCAAAAGCAGCCAGGGATGAAATGTCCAGATGCTGGAATGGAGGGGCATGATAACACCCTCCCAGCACTTAGGCACACATGCCTTTGTGCCTTGAGTACACACAGACCTGAACACAGGAGGTTTGAAGCATCCCTGCCAAGCATCTCACACCTCACAATTCTTAAAGTTCACTAAAGGACGGTTTGTGATGTGTGAATAAGGGGTACCATTTGTTATTATAATTTGGAATAAAATGCCTTGTATAGGTTAAATTATTTGAATAGAGCTTACATTTGCTGAGAATGAGGGCCACAGGAGGGTAGCTTCCCTCAGTATGGTATACTTCTGTGGTCATTAAAATGTCTTTCAGGTCACTAAAGCATCCTGCAAAGCACGGCCCACTGAGGTAGCCATATCCCATCACCAGCTCTAATTCTGGCGACCCTATGAAACACTGAAAAGCTGTAAGTCAGAAGTGCAGCAGGATAAACAAGCTGATCCAGTTGGTGTCCTCCGTGAGTTCTTTACAAAGGTCATGGTATCAGCCGTGTGGTGCTTAAATGCTAAGCTGTGGGACATTTCCAGCACTGAGGTGACTCAGGCAATCATCTCCTTCCGGTGTCAAAGCAGGTATTGCTCCCTATTGGACGACAGTGGGAATAGCCGACTACAGGGATGCACGCAAGTTGCAGGATTTCTTACCGAATGCTAACCGTGATTGTTATTGCTACAAAACCGTAATTCCATCTTCCTCCTCCTTCCGTCACCATGTGCCCAGCTAGCTCCCAAGGCAAAGGTTAGTTTCTTTCTTGAGACACCATCCAAATGTACTTTCTGAGCTTTCAGAAATGGTTGGTAACAAGATGGATCAGGCAGAAGTAATGGAGGAGGGGGAGGACAAGCTATCCATAGAAAAAAATGGCGTGTCCCTCAAGAAACATGAAGACAAAAGGAAGGGGGCAGAAGTATGCAATTAAGAAAGGCATCTCAATTACTGATACCACTCCAGAGATAAGTCTCAGGAAATGTGGAATTCAGCCTCGCTATAGGTGCACTGTGCGTGGAATTTAATATAATTCCAGATAACTTCAAGACACATGGCATTGCTTAGACTTCACACATAAATGAACAAAGGGAATAATGCGGAGGGAGGTGTAAGTGGGGAGAGAGATGGTAGGGTAGGGCAAGGAGGGACTTGGGAAATGAATAAAAAACACTGAGGGCATTTGTAAAAGCCACATGGAAATTACCATTTTCTAAGATTCCTAAAAAGCATCTTATAAAAGACTTTAATTGGGTGGGGCTACAAAGATGGCACAACGGATAAGTGCACTTGTTCCTGCAGAGGACCTGGGTCCAGTTTCCAGCACTCACAACCATCAGTAACTCCAATTCCAGGGACCTTCGGACCTCCATGGTCACCAGACATGCTTGTGTGTGCAGGAAAAACACTTATACACATGCAATAAATAAGTCAAAACTTTTTAAAAGTTTACTTGGAATAAAGCTCCTCCTAGAAGCCATAGGTTGTCAACTAGAAAGCCCAGTGCCAGATGTGAAATATCTCCCCTCTAGTTGTTGGTCACAATTGTGCCAAGACCCTCCAACACAACACAAACTGTTGACATTGCTTGGTGGCCTATAGAACTGGATAGTTGACCCTATTGCTGAAGACAGCAAACCTTTGGTCCCAGGGCATGAAAAATCAGTTGGACTGAGCAAGGAATTCTCCCCTGTGGCTAGCTTTCATAGTACTAGAAGGTACTATACAGGCTGCTATGGAGACACATTATCATTCTTACCCAGCCTGAAACTCTATGAGCTAAAGTAACAACCTGTGTGGCAACATATGGCCACTTAGTATAATAGTAGCATAAATGTTATGAAAGTAATCAATAGCTTTCTATGGTATTTAAGGGCTTTTTCACAGGATGAAAGTATCTCACCAGTACTATAACTCTGCTGCCAAAATAATAATAATAATAATAATAATAAAATAACAATAATGGAGCTTATAGGTCCCAGAGGTGAACCTACTACTATTAGTTTGCTAAATAGACACAGTATCCAACTGCCCGCTAAATTCATATTTCTATATCTAGAGAGCAGTGCAGTTCTCAAACCATATGCAGAGAAGTTTCGTGTGTGTGTGTGTGTGTGTGTGTGTGTGTGTGTGTGTGTGTGTGTAACAAAAGCTGGGCAATACACAGGATGTAAGAACAGAACATTACTCAATGTATTATTGGACTTCCAAGGAATGTTGCCTGTGGGTGAGTAACTCATCTGGGAAAAGCTTGCTGTGACCACCATAGAGGGTCAGTGCATGTGGCAATGCCTAAGAGATGCTGTCACTTAGCTGAAATCTGGATATTGTCTTCTCGATACACCTGGGTAAAGAGAGAGTTAGAGTTAGCAACTACAACAAAAGGGTATTCTTTTGGGGGGGGGTTGTTTGTTTGTTTGGTTTTGGTTTTGTTTTTTGTTTTTTTCAAGACAGGGTTTGTCTGTGTAGCTTTGTGCCTTTCCTGGAACTCACTTGGTAGCCCAAGCTGGCCTCGAACTCATAGAGATCCACCTGGCTCTGCCTCCCGAGTGCTGGGATTAAAGGTGTGTGCCACCACCACCCGGCCCAAAAGGGTATTCTTATTTTCTCCATGTCTAAACATCAAGTAAACTCAACTGAATAAACTAATAAAGAGATTTATATCCTTGTCTTGGTTTTTGTAAATTCTAGGACTCCCAGGGTAACTGAATTATTCATAAGCTTTCCATTTCTAGGTTGAGGGGACGGGCGGGCACATAGTCTTTCTGTAGACACTTTGTGTCTCCCTGTTTTGACTAGTATCTAATAACATGAGATAACCTTCTTAGCTTTAGAAAGATCCCTTCTCTGTTAGATAGTATTAAACTTAGGTTCCTGTTTGGGTTTTCCAGTGAAATACTTGTTTCTATTTACAAATCAACCGAATTATAAAATCAGATCTTCCTGTCAGTTCTATTACCTATTGAGCATATGATTACCATTCTAAGATAGATGAACAACCGAAGCCCACAAGTCCAGGCAAAAGAACAATATTCAAGTCATTGACAATCAAACAGTTCCAGTAGCCTTTTAGACTGCTAGAATGTTTTCCTTTTTCACCGTCTGCCAAGTGTGGACAGGCTTCAGGATGCATGGCTTCTTCAGGTGCAGTAATGTAGCCATGGTGGAGGCCAGTTCAAGGGTGTGCTGGCAGGTATGCCCTACTCCTCACACTGGCTCATTAAAGAAATTCCAAATTAAGGAAATCTTGGAAGACAGGGATGCAGACTTTCCATGAGAACACTTACACATCATGGTCAATGATAAACGCTGTTGTTTATCATATCCAACATGGGACAGGAAGAGACAAGCACCACTTCTCAGAGAAGGACCTGGGATGGATGCTGGCTTCCCAAACAGTCCACAGCCCTGGCATCTCGCATCTTTTAGGCACCACAATGCGCTAACAACTGTGGGAAATTCAACTGAAAACTAAGTTGCTATAGTTAGTTTTCTACTGCCCGCCCTCCTCACCCCCACAACACGCTTAGTCTAATGTCAGAGGCCAATGGCTGAATAGCCCGGGGACATTCGGAATACAAGCATGCTTTAGAATTTTGAGACGTTTCAGTGCGTCTTTGTGAAGCAAGGGACAAAAATTAGGAAGATTCTCAGTGTTCAGTTTTGGCCAGATGAGTCCATTCACAAAGACAAAATGAGATATTTCAGAAGCTCTAACAGCCTGCCAAGTGAAAGTTCTCATTAGCCTCTTAAAAGGCTAGCCAAACAGATCAGCAAGTATGTACTGAGAAAGGTGCAATGCAGTCTTTTCACTTCCTTCTCTAAAAGACAAGAGATTCTGAAGGCCAACCATCTTTTTGAACAACATCAATGAGAAAGTACCGTATCCTGCCTGCCAGAAAAACTCCCTTAGAGCCATCCCACAATGTCTTACTAAATGGGAAAGCACTCAGTTGTGTCCTATCACCGCCTCCTTCAAGTACAACTTCAAGTGATCCTCAGGGTCACTTGGCTTACCTTGCCTTCTGGTATACCCCCCTGCACTAGAAACTACAACCTAAAAGTAAGCACTTGACTTGCTATCTTTCCGCCCCTCATAGCAAACATGCCACAAACTGTCTACAGAAGGCTTGCTATTATCACAAGCAGTATTCATTTCTAGCCCACTGATACGGAGGTTTTCTGACGGGGTTTTAGAATACCATAAGAATCCATCATATGAAATCAGTTTCTAGACAGCACAGTGATAGCAAATACAGCCAGAGGCATGAATCATTTCCTCTTAATTACAAAATGACATCTCAGTAGATCAACTTTTCTCAAGAACAATGGACAAAACATGATGGAAGGATTTTACTACCTCAAAATCTTGCAGGCCATCTTCTTTTCTTAATTAAAATCCATGAGAATTCACTTGTTTAATGAAACCTATGAAGTACAGAACCAGACATCTGAACAATGGGCCCTTACAGTTCCTGAAGAGAGCTCTTGTTGGTTGAGATCTAGCTCTCTGAACTATGTTCCAGATTTCCGTTTAAGATATTTTTCACCCAGTGCAGTACTACAATAGATGGCCTTTCAGAAGGCATCCCAGACCCAGCAGGGTCTGTTCTGGAGTGAACAATCCTACATGACTCAAGTGGAGTGGGATGGGCAGTGGGAAGAGTGGGAAACAAGGGTTTGGGAAAGGATTTACAAGACAGGAAACACATTTCAAAGTCATATTTAAGCTTTTGGGACTAATCTTTTTATTGTTCGGAGATACCAGAAAAACGGGATGCCATATTTTCAGGTTTGTGATATATGATCAGATCCAATAGAAATGATTTTCTTATTAATAGCACCCTATAATTTTTAACCTTTAGTTCCTTTGGGGATTTTTTTTAATCAACAGTGCTATTTTCTGTGCTTAATGAGTCATGATTGAGTAAAGCACAACCATTACTCCCGTACAGTGAATAGACAGCAAGGCTGGTTTTCTTCTGTGTGTGTTTGATCCATCTTCTTTGGCAAGCAAGATGATAAATGTCTCTGCATTTGTTGTCTTCCTTCCTGTCTTTTATCATGCTCTCTGATGAAAAGTATGAAACATGACACTAATGCTGCACAATCACATATTTTACAGTATAATTCCCTTTAAAAATTTAAATACTATAAAAATGCAGATCCTACCTTTGAAACAAGTCTTCTCACTTGAAGAAGTGGTGTTCTTTTTAATTCTTTAAGTCACAGGTTGTCTTAGCATTGCTCTGTGAATTGAAGAGTGGAGGAAAATGTTAACAAGACATTGGTTGCCATCAATCATAGTAAATTGTCAATAAGTTAACAGAGTCCCTGATGGGACACACAATTGCAGAGAAAGCCCCGCAAGGAACACAAATTATGAATACATTTGCCAAAACATCTCTCTGCTGGTTTCCATCAAAAGTGACACCAGAGAGATTATACCTCACATTAATGAATTCTAACCTGAGAGTTAGTCTGACCTATTTCCAGTTTGGAGATAGACGGTTGTTTGGACAGATAGGCAGAAATACAGACAGGCATACATACATACATACAAACATACATATGGGGTGGACAAACACTTTTTGGCTGTGAGCTTATGCTTGGTACTTAGGCTTTCTATTTAGGAATTCTTTTACCTATATTTGTAGGCCCTACTTCTCAATGAAGACCATCAAGAGCTGATGGGAACACTTAGAATTTAAGGAGAAAATCCCACCTGCACCAATGCCAAAGCTCAGTCACAGGCAGCCCCCGACTCTCCAATCCACAATTCCTCTCCTCTGTAAACTTCAGCATTCCCTAAGCAAATATTCCCGAGAAGAGTTACCCAAGAAAAGACACCCTGGGTGAGACGCACAGCAATCACACTGAGCACATCACATCTCATCCTTCAGTCAAGCAATTCAGTGCCACCCAAGGTTTTCTAAGGGAGCATTTGTATCTTTTTGGACTTGGTATTTTTGAAAACAGAACTCACACTATCAACCACTGAAAACATCTTTCAGAGAAGAAACACAAGAATCAATTCAGCCACCCTGGGCTGCATTCAAATGTTAGGACACTATGAACCACAAAAAATTACTCCAGAAATCAAGTAAAAAGGCATGTAGTGAGTTCAACTGCTTCAGTTTATGCATGGGTTATGAAATTTTATGCCTTAAGTAAAAAAAAATCTGTTATCTCAATTACATGTAAAGTTATCTTGATTCTCCTTGCATCTAATGCATTATTATCTTATCAGAACAAAAACCTTAGATCTTAGCGTTCTGAAAATCAGTGATTCCTGAAATTAAAATCAATTTTAAAGTAATAAAGGTTTTCTTTTCTTAACATTTGATTACTACTTTAAAAAGAAAAAACCTCTAAAGGTGTGTAGGAGAGAGTCTATAAAAACTGGAAGCTATATCTACAGTAACAGTTCAACAGATGTGGTTGAGGACTTAATATGTATATGTTGCAATCAATATATATCAAATAATAAAATAAATAAAAATAAAGCATAAATAAGACACTCCTACTAGGAATTTCAGTTTACATGCTGATGGGGATACAGCTTGAAATATCAGAAGCCACTATAAAATACAGTATTACAGACTATTGTGAGCCTGCAGAAAAAGGCATATTTAATTCTACAAGGAAGCCATAAGATGGCTTTCCACAGGAGGATCACTGACTAGAACCTTAAAGATGGGTAAGAAAAGTGTTCTGGGTAGAGAGAACATAGGTATAAAGTAAATAGAAAGGACAAAGTGTGGAGAGTCTACCAACAGAGCAGAGAAACCTCAGGCACAGTAGAGGGGACAGTGAGGTGGTCGACAGACACACACACACACACACACACACACACACACACACACACACACACATATATATATATATACTACTAAAGCCAAAACACAAAACACAGTGAGCACCCGCCAGCTCAGGAGTCTGAACGGTGACGGTGTGCCTTGAGAACATTTTGTGTCCCCTGAAGGTTTTACATGAGAGGAAAGAAATTGTGTTATTTGTGTGGGGAACTAAAGCATGGTAGCAGAAAAGGAAGACAACTAAGAGGTGTTTCAGTAACAAGCATCCAAGATGTCAGTCTTCTTCCCAAGTACCCCCAGCTAGCGCACAACTGAGTACTTCTTGAGATAATATGAGATATACAGGTAGAAATAGTTTAACATGAAGAACATGTGTTACTATTTCACACATTTTAATTTATCAATGAAATAATTTGTTATTGTTAATTTGTCTAACTCTGTGAGTGCCCCTTTCCAGGTGTAGTTTTGTTAGGTCAGTATCTAGATGCAGTCAGTCTCCTTTCCCTCTTTTCTACCTCTGCTCTCATTCCTTCTTTCTATCATCCTTCTCCATGGAGCATCTCAGCTCTGTGCTTCTGCCCTGCCCAGGACTTCAGAGAGTGGGCCCACCCATGGTAGTACTTGGCACTAGGGACTTGGGTCCTTTTCTTCTCACTGATGCGTGGTCTAGACCAGTCTTCCCCTCTACATGGGAGTGTTGATGTGTGACCTTGGTGTAAGCTTAACAGAATCACACCTGCCAGATGGAGCACTTTGCTTCCATGTCATTCAAACAAATCTCATTCATAGGAAAGGGGTTCATCATCTTTTCCAGATTAGAGTGACAGCACTCCGCTCTGGGATGAGATACCAAAGCCTTGGCTAGTAATACATTTCACTTTGTCATGCTTCACCAGTACCCTCACTATAAATATGCTTTGTGCTGAGCATAATATAAGAATTCTTGGGTATTTAGGGTAAAAAACACAATAATCCTTCATTTCCACGTTATCATGTCTGAGTAGGAAATTATGAAACTTGGTGGGTGGTGGTCATGAGGTAGTTCTGCAGTGGAATAACCCTTTTGTACACTATAAAGACTTGTCATTTGAATTGGTTTAATAAAAAGCTGACTGGCCGGTAGCCAGGCAGGAAGTATAGGTGGGGCAACAAAACTAGGAGGATGCTGGGAGAAAGAAGGGCAGAGTCTGAAGTTGCCAGCAGACTCAAAGAGAAAGCAAGATGGCCATGTTGTACTGAGAAGTGGTACCAAGCCATGTGGCAAAGCACAAATAAGAAATGTGAGTTAACATAAATGTAAGAGTTATCTAGTTACAAGCCTGAGCTTTTGGCTGAGCATTTATAATTAATATTAATCCTCTGTGTGTTTATTTGGGAGCTGCTAGTGGGATAGAAACTTCTGTCTACATAGTTCTTTCTTTAAAATCTCAGAAACAAATTCTTGCATATGATAACAATCAATAGAAACAGAAAGTTTGCAGTTGGCTGATTTCTCTTTCTGAAGATCTTTACCCCAACTTTTTGCCTCCCCCATTGTGTTTAAAGCACCTATACCACATCGCCTTGAAAGAATTCCTTAAAACCCAAACTTAGACAGCTATGGGATGTAGCTAAAAATTGGGACATTAGCAATGAAAAATATGTCAATGAAATTATGGAATTTTTATTTTAGATGTGCCACTCAACATCTAATGAGATGCTACTATGGCCCAGACTCAGGCCATATAACAAGCTATAAATCAATTCTATCTGATAATCATATCTCTTTGATACAAAGGCAAAAATTCAGGAACAGAGAGACTAAGTAAGAACACTAATCTCATAGCTGGTCAGCAATACAACTAGAATACAAAATACCTTCTCTCTGATCCCCAAACCTGTGGGTTTTTTTTTTCTATTTTACCCATAGTATTTGAGACAAGACAAGGTTAAACTTAGGAAGTGTGACCACAGTTTTGGAAGAGGGCATCAGAGGAGTTAGTTGGTGCAGGATTATAATCCCAGCATTTGGAAGGTTGAGGTAGGAGCTTTCAGAGCATGGTAAAACCAAGATAGGATTAGAGGCAGTCAAGAGAGAGGGGTAAAATAAGTCAAAAGCCTCAGGAAGGATTAATATGTGTCTGTTCTCTGGCTGTCAGGGAGAAGGACACAGCCCTGTGTGGGAGCTCTTCATGGACCCATGCCACCACTGTGGACTAGGGTTGAGCCTCCGCAGCTCCTATCACAAAGTCATTCTTGGCTTTCCTGACAAGTTGACTTTATGAAAAACATTTCACAAAATTATGAAAATACTGCAGAATAGGGTAGGGAAGAAAATATCTTTGAGTAGAGATTTTAGGTGAAACAAGAAATGATTGAGACAATTTTGATAACATGTCAATTGGTATTTAAACATATTTCAGTCGAGGCAAGACACTCTGACAAAAGCACACATTTGATCTTGCGTAGGTGTGGTTCCAAGGTATCGTAGGGAAATTATTCATCCTCCTTTTTGTGTATTGTCAACAAGGAATCGCCACACCTCGAGTCTCCTGGGGCAATTTCAAGCCCTAAGCATCAACCACCAAAATAGTACATATCAATTGTACTCCCATGTCAACAATTATGCTAAACATCCCTAGGAAGTAAATTTGTGTTACATTCATTACTCTTGCAGTGACAACTGTACCCGTGGCTTTCATCACTTGGAAATACATTGAGGTCAGCAGTATAGGGTAATTCATCATCTCTATGGACTATTTTACCAATAACCAAGTAACAATTTAATTTTCTTTTCCAAAATGCAATCAATTTATCGTATGAAATAAAACTAATCCTAAGTCAAAAGGTCAAGAAGAAATTTCATGCATTTTAGAGGTAGCCTTCAGAGAAGATGAATGGCATCTAGGTGAAAATCAAATGCAAAGGCCATTGCACGCATAATAAACCAATTACAGTAAGAGGGAGTCAAAGATATTTAGCAAAATTGCAATAATTTAGAAAAGCAAATACCTGCCATGGCCACTTTGCCCTAAAGTGAACTGCTATTGATGGACATTTTTTGCAGCATTTCTTTGTTTTAAAATGAGAATCCATAGTATTCAATGTAACTAAAATCTATTATTGCATATACTATTAGGGAAGAAATATCAGCAAGTGTAGACACTCATGATCTCATCTGGTTCATAGTTTGTGGTGTAATTATGAAGGCATAGAGTGTTTAGAGGCTGACAGCATGTAAGCATGGCCTCCTTACTGACAGCACACTGAAACATTGAGCTTTAGACCCCTCACACCAAGTTTATTCTTCTGTTGAGACAATGTTTTTT